>JAJOOS010001148.1:0-35957 GCA_029582725.1 Solanum chiquidenum | reverse complement strand
AAAAGTAAAGAAAAAAAATTCTCCCTCTATACTTAATTGGGACTGCTATTTTTTCATTTTGTTATTTTTTTATGTTTATAACTTATAAAAATAAAATATGATTAATATATTTCAAGTACATTATAATATCCTATTTTATATAATGTAAATATTCTATCAATATGTTGTATATATTGTTTATACAGTTTTAATATACCAAATATGTGAATTATGTATTATTCACATCCTAAACAAAATAATAATACATGTTAATTAAATAAGTGGACTATATACAATTCAATTTGTAATATTAATAAAATATTACAAAAAAAAAAAGTTGTTCGTGTATTAAAAAAAAAGTTAGGAAAATAGCATAGTTAGGTAACATTTTCAATGAAAAATTAAAAATAAATCAATAATGATAAATGTGTAATTTACTATTTTAATATATGTATAACTAATACATGCATAACTTATTCCACCTTCTATCCTGCACAACTTATACATAGATTCCCTCATAAGTTATGTTGGTATTAATTATGTACGACTACAAAAAACACAACCAAACACCGTATAAAATTAATACATGAATAACTTTTATACAACATTTAGAATTCTACCAACCAAACATTGTATAAGTTATGTTGACTTTTCCACCTAATACAAAATTTCTACCAAACATGATAAAAGTAATGCAACTTATACAGTAACCAACGACCCCTAATAGAAATTTTTTTTCTAAAAATATATGTACGTACATATCTAACAAAAAATGAGAAAAATGTTTAAAAAACAAAAATTAGGAGTGGAGGGTTACATAGGATGGGGTAGAATTTATTTTTTTTCAAAAAAAAACAATATCAATTTTTTTTTGGGGGCGGAGGGAATGAGTGGGTGGTTTTTTTTTTGGAGGGGGTACGTGGAGGAGGTGGCGGAAAAAATAATTTAAATTTTATTTTTTTTAAAAAATATTTCTTTATAGATAGTAATACTTTAATCTTTAATTTTTAATTAATATTAATAGTTTATTATTTAATTTTTGTTAAGGTGGAATATTTTATTCATGTGGAATGCCATGTGTCAAGGTTTTTTCAAATAAAAGAGAGTGTATTACACACACCACTGATGTGTGTTTCTCAAACTAAAAAGTGATAGTTTATGTATGAAACTCTGTCTCTCATTAGTTTAGGTATGAAACTAAAAAAAAAGAATAGTTTAGGTGTGTTTTCGACACTTACCTAAAAAAATAAGTGTATAACTATCACATCAAAATGATCCTAATAGAACAAATTAATTCTTTCTAAAATGACACTATTTACGAAACAACTTATCGATAATTTTAGAGTAATGACATGAGAGAAAAAGTACCCCCAAGGGTTGGGTTGGTTGGGTAAGTGGTTTCTCATATAAGAGACTTGGGCCGGATTGATTTTTCTCACCATCAACCTTCTTAGTCAAAGTTTGTCGCAATGGAGTTCTCTGATGTGGTTTACATTTTTTATGTGATTAGGGAATTATTGTATAGAAGCAGGTTTATCTTATGTGCATTTAGAGAATAGCGACTACAAATTTCTAGGATAAAATAAAAACATGAGAGAAAAAGTAGTACACAATTTGGATTCAATAACTTGTGCTAACATCTCAACAATAAGAGGCTTGAAAAACCTTTGAAATCGAGCAAGCTCTCTACTTATGCTTCATTAGTGGTGTACATTTTATCAATATAATCCATATATCGATGGCGATTTATATAATTGGTCATTTGGTAAATGAGTGATCTTGAACTTTTGACCCTTCTTACCTCATAAGCGAATTTTAACTATTGATCGTGAATGTTTGCCCATAGCGCAAGCAGAATAAAAAATTCATGACCACCCATTTCCATTTTCATTAGCTATCATTGACTTGGAGTCATGAGATTGGGCCACACACAAAGGCTACATGATTAAATAGTTCATATCCATGCTCATTGTCCAAAGATTCCTCTAATCGCAAATAATAGCAACAAAATCTCTACCAAATCATTCACAACTTATTGCCTTTAGATTGACTTAAAAAAAGTAGTTTTTAAATTAAAATAATAAAAAGTCAAACTTAAATGACTTGTAAGTCGAAAAATAAAAAGAAAGGGGAGTCCTACTTTTGGTTTTAAACCTTTTTAGAGTTATTTTTAACTTATTTTAAACCTTATCAAACACTTCCAAAAACTAAAAATGACTTAAAAGAAAGTTTGACCAACTTTTAAGTCAATTCAAACAGACTCTTAATTTTTTACTCTTATTTTTTTGGATGACAAGGAGAATCCGCAGTTGCTATTCTTTGGATGAGCATAGGGTAAAACCTTTGCTCCTATGCAATATCTCACAAACCACACATGAGAGGTAACCAGCACCGGACTTGTCCGGTGCGATGAGCTCGATCCAGAAGGCAAACTCCTTGCTTTCACTAGCAAAAAGGTTTCAAACTTGAGACATCCAACATGAAAATTCCAAGAACAAATCTTGGTCCAGTATAGAAAGACTCAACTTTAAGTTAGACATAATAGGAGCGGGAGCATAATTTTACAAGTCAACTACTAACTATTTTAATCTCTATGTAATAGCCACTTAGCTGATATACATAAATTATATACTGATCATATACATATTATACACACATATATATAGTTATTATTAGTTTAAACAAAATTCTTCAATATTTATGGTCAACTTGTTTTGGAGTATGAGACCATAAAAGAAAATAAAAATTATATACATTTATAACTTCATACGCAAATTTTTCTAACTTTGATCGCATATATATGTCTGAACTTGTTACAAAAATTTGTAAATTTCGAGTATGTCTTAAATAGAGGTTCCAAAATCGGCATAATTGCTCAGTTCACCTAACACTTCCCAATTCATCTTGCCTTATCCCAAATTGACCCGAAAATAGGGAGGGTGAATTATAAGTTTATATCACTTTTATCGACTTAATTATTTTTTACTGGCCTAAATTTGATAATTTACCCATTCAATACTAGTAAATCTTTAAACTAATCCAAATTTTAGCTCCCATTTTCACAAAACCTAGAGAGAAACTACCAATAATATGACGTCCTTTGTGTCTCAAGAATATTGGCTTTAACAAAAGCATAAAACTCAATATTATTAATTAACAAAATAAGGAGGAAAAGTATAGAGTAATTGATTGGACAAAACAAAATTAATACTAGTAGTGATTGAGATTTAATAACCATTATTTGTTCCACGCTTAGGAAATCGACAGATACCCACTACCCTGATATATAATATGATAATTAATTATTCGTTTGCAAATAACCTTAATTATTCTAATTATGGTACCATCTTGATGTTGATTTATCACCTAAGCCGCCAAAATCATGTTTCATATGTATCACTCAACATTTTGACTTATGACTCTACAATTAACTTGTTTAATGTAATGATTCTTTAATACCATCAATATAATGATTTTGTTATCGTAGGCTACTTACCATTTATTCCAGGTTACCAATTAACGCTATAGTTACATGCAATCACCTTTTAATGACTTGATCGCGTAAACATCTTTAATACCATAACCATATAACTCTTTATACCATACTTGAACGGTTGAAACCATTGTATACTAGAAAATTGACTAGCTGAATACAATATGATTACAAAATATTAATACTAATTAGGTTCAAGGGTCAAATAATCTCGTGGAATTTAGCTTAAATTACTAGTATATTACACTATCTATCATTATGTTTGACAACTAATTAAATGCTTATTATATAATATGCTCTAGTTTTTCTTCACATCAATGTTTCTCAATTATTCATGGAAAAAATAAAATATTCCAAGAAAGCCATCAACCTCACATATTCAATTGAAATGAAAATGAAAGCCCTCTAAAAAGTCTTCATTCAGAACTTTGGAAAATAACAGGCAATTAATCTTCCTCCATCTAATTGACAAGAATCTCAATGACTAATCACCTAAATCATTTTAACTTCATTATAGTTTTTCCAAGATCAAGAAACCTCATCAAGACACAATTTTTATCTATCAAATGGCCATGATGAACACCAGAAAGTTATTTCAAATAACAAACCAATCTGCAGATTGTATCTATGTTTGTGATTCAACATGTCCTTATGCTTGTTATCCATATGTAGATTCAGATTATTACATACCTCCACCACCACCTCCGCAGTCGTCGTGGCTGCAGCCTCAGTTAAGTAGCAAACATCATCAGAACATATCACCTTATGTGATAATATCTGTTGCCTTGTTTGCTAGTTTGTTCATTCTTGTCAGCTATTATTTGATCATTGTCAAGAATTGCTTCAACTGGAACAGGAGAAGAACCCCACCAACACAAGATGAAGAATTTTTCGACGAAAATCGAGCTCCTGTTATTGATCATCCTATTTGGTACATCAACACTGTTGGTCTTCAGCCATCTGTTATTAATAAGATTACTATTTTCAAGTATAAAACAGGGGATGGTATGGTTGAAGGAACAAATTGCTCTGTTTGCTTGAATGAATTTCAAGATGATGAGTCTCTTAGATTACTCCCAAATTGTAAACATGCCTTTCACATATGTTGTATAGATACATGGCTAAGATCACACACAAATTGCCCTTTGTGTCGTTCAGGCATTTTATCAAACAGTTTGAATGCACCTGCTTTGGTTCCAATCGCGCTGAATTTAAGTGCTGATTTGAGTACCAATGAAGAAAGGGTACTGGGAAATGATGAACAGAGGGAAGTGAATAGTAATAATGAGGTAGTGATTGGCGAGAATGGGGTTAATCAAGTTGAGAGAGGTTGTGGAGATGGGGAAGTACAATCAATGAGGAGATCAGTTTCAGTGGATTCATCAATTAGTTCAAGTAGAGGGCTTGATAGTATGTTTGTGTTGTCAGGAGGAGAAGCTGTTGGTGAAAATTCAAGATCAATTCTGCATGAAGAAGAAGCTGTTTTGATGAAGAGATCATTTTCTTATGGTGGTAGGTCGTTTTTCTCAGGACATAATCGTAGTCGAAGTTCAGTGCTTCCATTGTGAAACACCCTAAGTTCCTTTCAGAAAACATAGCTCCTTGGACTCTTCGAATAAGTCATCAGGTGCGTGTCAGATCCTTCAACGGGCAACTTAAACAGAGCATATTGTGGAAGTTGAAAAATGTATATTGTGAATAACATCAATGTTAGGTTCTAAAGAGGACCATTATGAAACAAGATTGAGGAATTCGGCAACTAGATTGGAGGTTGTATGTTAGTCTTAAGATTGGATTTTGCATTCATTGTATATTCATACAGACAATTTTTTATTCACTAGTTAATTACAGAAACAAAAGTTCTTCACTAAGCTTTGTCCAAGTGTGAACTGCAAACGAATCACTCATGGTTCCTTTCCTTGATATATTTGAATAAATGTTGCACTTTTATTTCAATTTTTCTTCTCTCAAGATCATCTGGTCGTGTTCAGTAACCTGCGAAATAGTTCGGATAATGAAAGTCTATGCTAATTTAGTAATTTATATGTTGAAAATCTACCTAGTTAGAAGAGTGTCTGCATCGCCTATCCTCAGATGGTGATGTTTTGTTGGTACTTCAGAGTTCAGACTGTCTGAGGGAAATATTGGATTTTGCGATAATTCTACAGAGAATGCTTTAGTTAGAAGATGAATAATTCTTCAGAGACCGGTTGCTTATAGGTTTGATTACAAGATTCGTCCACTGAAGCTGCCCTTGGAGTCAAAGAAATGCAGATTCATTCGCTACTGTCAAAATAAAAACAAACTGACATCGCAAGACAGCTCTTTAGTCTAATCTTTTCTTCAGTGAGCTAGTGGGTTGAAATTAGGGGAAAAGAGAGCAGATTAAATTACAAGAACATGTTTCCAAGCATGAGTCTTAGGTAGTCACTTTCATGAACATGTAGCCCAAGTGCCTGCAATATTTGCTACTGATAGGACAAACTTATAATCTAAGACAGGAATAGGCCTCCAAAAGCCACTAATGCACATTTCTTTCTAGAAGAATGCCACAACTTCTTTTACAGTATCTCTTCAAAGGTAAGTTTCTCAGTAGTCTTCTCTCATGCTTTCGGGTTTCCTCTTTGCATGCATTGCAAGACGAGCATCTCTCTCCCGCTCAAATTCTCGGTAATCAGCACGCTCTAAGAAACCAACCCTGTCTAGATACTGATTGGAACTCTTCTTGTAAGCATCCAGCTCTTCTTCCATCCCTCTATTTTCTCCCTTAAATCCCTCCCAGTCTTTCTTTGTCTTATCAAGTACACTCAGTTTCTGCTTCTTTTTTATTTGTTCAAGGATGATATCAACAGCAGAGGCAGGTGGTGCTGGGCCTTTGCCTTTATCAGATGCTTCTGCAGAATTGGCGTCAACGTATTTCTTTATTTCAACATCTTCACCAGCAAAATCTCGTACCTCAGTAATCTATAAAATTAGAACAGGTGTAAAGAATGTGCAAAGGGAAAAGGGACAACAACAAATCTGAGAAGCATATGCACGTCTCGAGTGAGATATTATTAAATCTAGAAGTTCCCATGAAGTAGTTCAGATGGACAATTGATTGTAACCATTCCGCAAATTTTCTCAACCTCTTCTCCTAATATAATAACTATCAAGCGTACAGGTTAAACAGTACCAAACCACTAAAGTGACAGCAACTACTCTCTTTCTAATTTTTTTTGGTGTGTGTGTGTGTGTGTGTGTGTGTTGGAGAGTAGTTACTTAAGTGACAACGCTGTCAAGCATTTCACTCATACAGAAAAGAAAAAGAAGTCTATATGCTAAAAATTGAACTCTCCACCAGGTTGTTATTTCAAGTATAAAGAAAGTGAATCAGAATTCATTTACAGCCAAAAGAGCTCTATACACCTGCGTTCTATGAGTATATAACCAATTCTTCAGCTACAAAAAATGAAAAGCTAGTAGTCCACAGAAGTATCATGGAGCAAGCAAAATAGACTTACCACTTTACCCCGGCCTGCAGAGGCAGCAGCTGCGGCAGCCTCCTTTACTGCAGAGAGAGCAGCAGCAGCAAGCTTCTTTGACTCCTCACTAGTATCATTTTGAGTAGTCCTAAGGCGCTTCTCTAGTGTGCTTCTTCCAGGCTCTGATGTCTTCTTTTGGGACAATCCCAGTACTGTCATCCAACTCTGTTAAGAATGTAACAGCACAAATCTGAGTAACACGTGGGCATATCTCATACAATTTGTATAGTAGAGTAGAGGTCTTTATACTCACAGAAGATGACGATTTTGACGAACTTTTTGAGGATGTTTTATTTGATGTTGAGGTAGGCCTGTTTATTATGGAGTACAGGGTCCTCGTAGACACTCCTTTGTTCATTTGCTCCCAAACAGCATCCACCCGAGCTTTCCTTTCTGGAAACAGAAGCATACAGGTGAAAGCATTGTTTTCGTGATCCTGGTCTCTTGGAAAAACAATAATGAATATAATTGGAGGACAATAACATGAATGAAAGGAGTATTGATGTCTCCTACCAATTTCTTCGGGCTGCATCTGCATGTTAGGAAGGCATGCAGTATCCTGTTTGGGCATCGTTTGGAACCCATTGACATTCTCTAAATTATCTGAATCATGAAGAAGTAAGAAATTTTCTCCAGATGTCAGCAGTACAGAACGAAAGAGCTAGACTTAAGCCTAATCTGTGACTTCAATACCTCAAAACAAGTTTAGCATCAAGATGTTAAATGGAATACAACCAGAGGAGACAGACATGAATTGAAGCTCGAGAAAATTACGAAAATTCTAAAGATGAAATGTCAAAGGCCATGCCCCTGTTAGAAAATAATAGATAGAATTGATAAGAGGGAGAGGACAAGTACATTAAATAAAAGAACTCAACTTTGAACAAGCTGGGCTTCTGCAGTCAATTCAGCCATATTGCTTAACCTGTTCAATCAATTCATAAACCATAAGAACCGCATCAAATTACCTTCTAGGATAAAATTGAACAGGAAAGAGGAAGGCGAAGGAAGAATAATAGGAGAAACACATTTTCAACTATGAAAGAGAGAAAATATATCTTCATCGAGAAAAAAATAGAGCCAAATTCCCAGTCAGAAAAACCTATAGTCTCATGCAATTTGTTAAGACAAAACAACAACCTAACTGCAGCAACCTTGTACTTTGTTTCATAATGTTAAATCCCTTTCAAAACTTTTTAAGGGATTCCACACCCCAAATAACTTGATATGGCAGAGATATAGAATGAGATGAAAACGAGTTAAGGGAGAAAAAAGAGAAGAACAAAGAACAACTAGATAAAAACAGAGATCTTTCCAGTAACACAAAGATCACAATCAGCCACTTCAAAATAACTATAACCTAGGTGAACATTGGTTACAATCATCAACTGCAGGTTGATTTATCATTATAAGGGACATGAATGACAATGTTGCCGCCTTGATAGAAGTTAATAATGTACTGATGTTGTACTTGACCTCGTAAGATGGGTCAACTTCACTTACTACAGACTCCCTTGCTTAAAATGGAGAAGCAAGAAACAGCGGGCACATGAACTTAGAGATACCAAGTACTTGGTGTTTAAAAGGTAGGGGACATTTTATCTATCATGGCTCATATGGCTTGATAGTTAAAGACTTAAAGTCAAGTTAACAATAATACACAAGCAAATCATGTAGTTGAAGGCAATATGCCCATCACCAATGAAAGAATAAGATAAGCAAGAAATGAGGTTGCGCAACTCTCTTATTGGGAAAAAAATACCAGTTTATTAGAACCATAAACTACTGGGGTGTAAGCTCCATAAGACTTCAGTCTCATGGACATCCTGGAACATTTAAAGCCTGATTCACATGCAGGAGAACCCTGACGTGATTCCTAACTTTGCCTTTAAAACATTGCGGGTATGTACCAAAAGATCCAAGACTTCAACAGGGGCACCAAACTTAAAAATGATCCAAACACAAACCTTTCCATTGTATTCATTAAATCAGCATTCCGGATATCAAGTATATATTACACTAATCATGCGAACATCTATTTCAACGAAGTTAATTGACTTATTTTCCAGAAGATAGCACATGAACAACCCAGCACATTACAACATCCACCCATAAATTTAAAAAACCAATTTTCTACAATAAACATTTATTTATCAACTCCAATACAAAGATCATAGCTTTATTAACATCACAAGCTTTAAAAGTCATGTCAATACATGAATAGAAAGTCAGAAACCCTAAGACTTATATCAAAACTATACAAAAAGGGATTAAAGCGAAAAAAGCTGAATTCAAACAAAACTAATGCAAATTCATTCAAGAAATCTTACACGATAAGTCTTTGAGAGCGCAAAGGGACCTCGAAGCAGTCGTATAGTAGCAAGGAGAACGAAGGTGTAAGCTTTTAACTCGCCGAGTTATCGCCGATCTTTCTATTTATAGAAAGCTCAAAAGGTCTGTCGAACCGAACCGGGATTTCCAGTGACGAAACCGGTTAATTTTTGAAATTTGGGCTGCATTGACAGTCGGCCCAGTAAAATACATATCATTAGCCCAATATCTCAATTTCCCTTGAATCTTATCTTAGGAAGAGTCCAGCCCAATAGCATTTGGGTATCTGTTATCAAGGCCCACATAATTAGGCCTGGTGGATTCAACTTGGTTTAACTTCAGATAATTTGACATATTCTTTTCATAATCAAATTCTACACATTTTTGTCAGAAATTTGGCATGACGATAATTACGTATCTAAAGTTTGAAGTATCAAGCCTAACTTTGATCTCCGATTTAACTCTCGATAAGTTCCACTATATTTTTTTCTTCGAATAGGCATTTAGACCACAAAATATATATATGCAACCTATGAATTGAACTCCTTTGATCTTCTGTTTTTGCCATGTCCACTTGGTATTGTAGTGTGGTAATGTCATACCCATAACAAAGTGAATAATGCACTTTTGTTTATAGGATTGGAAGAACATTTGAAATAGTAATTTGTTATAAAAATAACTATAACAACAACATATCCAGTTTATTCCCACAAAATGAAGTCTGGGAAGGATACGTAAGAGGTGAGGTGGAGAGGTTGTTTCCGATAGCCAATTGCCTCAAGACAAAAACAAACTAGAAAAAAATGTAATGAAAGCATAAGAAATAAAACATAGTAACTAAGCAACACACATATATAGTAGCATAACAATATTACCATCATATATTACTACAATCAAACTACACGGAAAAATAGATATTAATAAAATTGAATAACAAGAAACTACAAGCAAAGACTATGACTACTAGTAAGGGTATCAAGACAATGCACACCTACCTACTAGCATAGACATGCTCCTACCTATTAACCTTCAACCCTAATTCGCGTCCTCCACACCTTTCTATCTAAGATCTGTAAACTCCATGATAGGAGAGTAATTGCAACAATCTTTCAGAGAGAATTTTAGAGAAGAGAGGATTGTATTGAATGAATTAATTTGTGTTACATTGAATGTGGACATATTGCTCTATTTATAGTAAACACACACAACTAACTCTTTTGTAACTAACTATATGACAACTCACTGATTCTAACAAACTCAGATTATCAACTAACTATTCAACTTATACAGTTAGCTAACTAATCAACCATGCAGATTGCTTTAATCATTTTCATATATCTAACTCCTCATCAAGCTAAATATATTCTTCATTCCAAGTTGACTTAACAACTGATTATGCTGTGCCTTTCCCAGACTCTTGGTGAGTAGATCAGCCAACTGATGTTTAGTATTTATATGCTCAGTCTTCAACATGCCTTGACAAATTCTTTTCCTCACAAAATGACAATAAATGTCTATGTGTTTTGTTCTTTCATGGAAGATAGGGTTAGCAGCAATTTGTATGGCTGTCTTATTGTCGCATACAATACCTCTGGAGCTGGTTACAAAGCCAGAAAGAATGTTGTTGTTTGTGAACATTGTAGTTGTAAAGGTCACTCAAAGAATCAGTGCTACAAAATTGTTGGATACCCAGCTGATTTTGAGTCTAAGATAAAGCCTATGTATGCTCATCAAGTTGACCTTGGACAAGAGGTTGGAGGGACTAATAATCAGAATAATGCAGTCATATCTGCAGGTTCTCATCCTGGTGCATTCTTCACTCAGGATCAATACCATCAGATATTGCAACTGTTGTCCAAACCTGGTGGTGACAATGCAGTGGAGCCTTCTGTAAATGTAGATTCTGTAACTAATGCAGGTAGCTCTCTTAAAGTTTTTTCTTGTGATTATAGAGGTAGAAAGTGGATAATAGATACTGGAGAAACACATCATATTACATCCTCCCTGGACAGTTTAGACAAGGCTAAGGTATCTTCTGCTCATACTGCAAATAAGGTTCACTTACCCAATGGTAAAGATGCAGTTGTGTCACATATTGGAAGCACTTGTGTGCTTGACAACCAGCCTATCTCTAATGTCTTGTTCTTGCCTGACTTCAAATTTAATCTATTGTCTGTGTCAAAGATCACTAATGAGTTGAAATGTATAGTAGGCTTATTCCCCAAATTTTATGTGTTTCAGGACCTTTACACTGGTTAAGTGAAAGGGATTGGTAAAGAAGAGCATGGACTCTATATACTACAAAAAAGACCAAATCAAGCTCAAAAACAGCTGGTCAATAGAAGTAGCAGTCATGCTCTGGAATCTACTGTGAAGTATTCTGTTAAGTCTGTTAGTTCTGTTAACTCAGTTACAAAAGTTGAGTTTATATATGTATGGCACAAAAGACTAGGTCATGCTCCTGTTGATGTTATCAAGAAGCATGATGTTGTTAGCACTTTAAGTAGTAAGGATGTATTTCATTTGGTCCTCTAGCTAAACTTACAAAACATCATTTTACTCACAACACTCATATGTCCAAACATGTATTTGATCTATTGCATTGTGATCTTTGGGGACCTTATAGAGTGCCCACTCATAATAAGAAAAGGTTCTTTGTCACCATTGTGGATGATTATAGTAGATATATTTGGATTTTTTTTATTGCTTCTAAAGCTGACATTGTGGTTGTACTCAAACATTTCTCAAGAATGTACTTAATATGTTTTCTACTAATGTCAAAACCTTAAGAACTGATAATGGTGGTGAATTCCTTAACACTTAGGTACAATATTTGCTATGTGATATGGGCATTACTCATCAGAGTTCCTGTGTATTTACTACTTAGCAGAATGATATTACTGATAGGAAACATAGAACCATCTTGAACATGGCCAGGGCCCTAAGGTTCCAAGCTTCCATTCTTCTTAGATATTGGGGTGAATGTGTATCCACTGTTGTCTACATTCTTAACAGGATTCCATCCAAAGTACTTGCTCACAAAACTCTATATGAAAAACTTTATTTGCATCCTCCTTCTCTATCACACCTTAGAGTGTTTGGGAGCTTATGTTATGCTGCTAGTCCCAAAGTTAGTGATAAATTTTCACTCATGGATGTACCTGCAGTGTTTATGGGTTATTCTTCCACTTAAAAATGCTACATTTTTTATGACATTCATGAACAAAACTTCTTTGTCAACAAACATGTAGTATTTCAGGAACACATATTCCCCTTTAAAGACATGCATGCTTCTTCTAATCCTATATTTCCAGTGATTGAGCTCAGTTCACAAGGCTCTGACTGTGCTCCCTGCTCATCTAAACCTCTATCTCCAACATCTGAGGTGTCTGTACATGATACTTATGTCCCTGAAGTTTTTGCTTTCGTGCCTTCAGTTCTATCTAATGTGGTTGTGCAAGTTAGGAGATTAACCAGGGCTAGTTGACCACCTCTTTGGTTGCAGAACTTTGTGACTCTACCTAAAAATCATGTTTGTTCATATCCTATCACAAATCATGTCTCATATTCCAACCTGTCTTCAAGTTATAAACAGGTCTTACAGGCTTATTCTGTTATAGCTAAGCCAACTACTTTTCAAGAAGTTGTTCCTAGTCCTGATTGGGTGAGGGCTATGGAGTTAGAGATGGCTGCATTGGAAAGTAATAATACTTGGAGTATTGTGGACTTATCAGCTGGAAAGAAGCCTATTGGGTGTAAATGGGTGTACAAAATAAAATTCCTAGCTTCAGGTGAAGTTGAAAGACTTAAAGTCAGGCTTGTAGCTAAAGGTTTTAGTCTGAAGGAAGGCTTAGATTATGGTGAGACTTTCAGTCCAGTTGCAAAAATGGTGACAGTTAAATTAATAGTTATTTTTGCTGCCTCTAAGGGCTAGTACATCTATCAAATGAATGTGCATAATGCCTTATTCAATGGTGATTTGCAAGATAAGGTGTATATGGACATTCCTAGTGGGTTTGCTAGACATGGGGGGGGGGGTGTCATAAGGTCTGCAAACTACATAAGTCATTATATGGTCTAAAACAAGCACCAAGACAATGGAACATTAAATTGACTGAGGCATTAGTGCAAATGGGGTTCAAGCAAAGCCATTTATGATTATTCCTTATTCACAAAACAGACTAATGATGACATTGTGGTTATGTTAGTATATGTGGATGATCTATTAATTACTGGAAGCAATCACCAATAATTGTGCAGTACTAGACAAGAGATTCAGAAAAGGTTTAAGATGAAAGATCTAGGTGAGCTTAAGTTCTTTCTGGGAATTGAATTTTCAAGATCAAGTCAAGGTATACTTATGACACAAAGGAAATATGCACTAGAGTTGGTGTCTGAATCAAGACTAGGAGGAGCCAAATTTGTCTGTACACCATTGGAGATGAATCAGAAACTTACCTCTGCTCAGTATGATGAACATATCAAGCCTGCACAAGTTGAAAATGATATTATTCTTACAAGTCATACAAAATACCAGAGACTAGTAGGCACACTACTTTATCTTACTATGACCATGCCTGATCTTGCCTTCACTGCACAAATACTAAGTCAATTTATGCATTGCCCAAAGCAGTCACCTATGGAAGCAGCATTGAGGGTTGTGAGATACATCAAAGAAGCTCTTGGTTTAGGACTATTGATGCCAGCAGAACAAACTACTCAATTCACTGCCTATTGTGACTCTGATTGGGGATCATTTTTGGAGATTAGAAAGCCAGTCACTGGTTATCTAGTAAAGTTTGGAGGAGGACTAATTTCTTGAAAGTCTAAGAAACAAGAAACAGTCTCTAGAAGTTCAGTTGAGGATGAATATAGAAGCATAGTTGTATGTTCAGCTGAGATAACTTGGTTGATAGGTCTGTACAAAGAACTAGCGGTCAGTGTGAATCTACCTGTGACTATGGTATGTGACAGTAAGGCAGCCATACAAATTTTGTAGCATTGATTCTTTGAGTGACCTTTACAACCACAATGTTCACAATCAACAACATTCTTTCTAGCTTTGTAACCAGCTCCAATGGTATTGTTAGCATTATATCATCCTTCTCCTCCAGAAACAACAGTGTGCTACCTCCATTATAACCACTACTAGATAATGGACCAACATAAGCACCAGATCCTTTTGATGTACTAGCACCAGTACTATAAGTACTATTTTTGTGAGAGTACATAACAACGTCTTCTATTACTCCTGAACTAGCAGAATTCACCAAGTTTCTTTGACTCTCTTGATCAATTAAAAGAGCATAGGCTTTGTTATATGTAGGAATAAGTCTCATCATCAGGATCTGACTCCTAGGAGGAGAATAAGACTTATTTAACCCCATGAGAAACTGTAACAACCTCTGATAATCACAATGCTCACCAAATTTGTTTGACTCAGGACATGGACAACTAGGAGAAGGCATGAGAGCATCATACTCATCCCATAGATTTCTCAGTTGTAAATGATAATCAGCAATAGATAATGTACCCTGAATTAGAGTATGAATCTCTCTATGCAGTTGAAAGATTCTAGAGTCATTCACTGTATCAAATCTTTCTCTTAGATCTAACCAAACCTTTCGTGCATCATAAGCATACAAGCAGAGCTAAGAAGTCCAGGTCGGACAACATTCATAATCCAACTCAATATTACAACATTGCATTTCTCCCACTGATCATGTAATGCAGGCTCAAAAATAGACTTAGAAAACCTGTCATCAAGAAATCCTAGTTTGCTACAACCTACTAAGCCAAATCTAAAAGACTGACTCCGTAGAGCATAATTCTCTTATCCAGTCAACTGTAAGGAGATGCGAGAACTACCTTGAGTTTCGGTATGTTGAAGAAAAAGAGGATGATTATGGTCGATCACTGGAAACAAAGTAGGACTTGAAATGTTATCAGTACTTGCTGATGGATCTCCATCAACTGTCATTGTTATTTCTTCGAATTGGAGATGTCTTCTTTCGATTCACCTTTACAGCTAATGAATCTGAACACCTCACAGAACAGAGGAAGCTCCTATGATCGAAAGCTCTGATACCATGTAAACTCCATGATAGGAGAGTAATTGCAACAATCTTTCAGAGAGAATTTTAGAGAAGAGAAGAGAAGAGAGGATTGTATTGAATGAATTAATTTGTGTTTCATTGAATGTGGACATATTGCTCTATTTATAGTAAACACACACAACTAAATCTTTTGTAACTAACTATATGACAACTAACTGATTCTAACAAACTCAGACTATCAGCTAACTAATCAACTTATACAATCAACTAACTAATCAACCATACAAATTGCTTTAATCATTTTCATATATCTAACAAGATCCAATTATTGTTTATTAACATCACAAACTACGCAGACTAGTAATTTGTTTTAAAAGATCCAATTATTTAATTTTTAAACAGTGTAGGTAAACATCGGACAAAAATATATGCTAGAAGTTTAAGCAGGCGTTTGGCCATGCGATACCATATCACAATATGGTATTGTGAGATGGAATCAGCGTTTGGACATGCGATTTTATGCTGATTTCATCTCATGAGATGTGATTTCATATTCTCCAAAAACCATGATATGGAATTATATGGTAATTCCATATCATGATTTGAGATATTTTAATACAAAAATTGATCCACAAGTTTATATTTTGTTAAAATAACCCCACATTTATATCTACTAACCATTTATTTCATATGTAAATAAAATTTATAATCACATCATTACTTTTTAAAATTTATTGTTCTCACCGACATAAAATTTATTATTCTCACCGACGTAAAATTTATTATTCTCACCAACATATAGTCACTTTAACTCACACCAACCGATTGTTAAAGTGATGAAATATATATGGTCTATGAGCATGAAAATATAGTTGTGGATGATATTGACCAACAAATGGCTCAAAGTAACAATGTTGGTTCGTCTTCTCGGTCACATGATCGAGAAATACAAGTTCAACATGAGAAAATTGTTCGTACTATGTGGGAGGATTATATTAAAGACTAGTACACTACAATTTATGTTCAATTTTTTTTATTAAATTAAAGTTAGATGAAACAATTACTTAAGTGGAGAACAAATAACTTTGTAATAATTTATTATGCGATTTTATACTTTTTTGTTTATTTGATAAGATTGAATAAATAATTGAGACTATTTTAATAATTTTACAACTTATGAGATTTTTATGTTTATCAGAAAATATACAACACAAAAATTTCATATCGCATGTCCAAACAAAACTTCAATTTCATATCATAATATTATATCGCACGGTCAAACGGTCCTAAGTCAAAATGGTGGGCAATGACCAATTATTACTAATATTATAAATAAAGTGCAAAATACAGAAAGTTGGCAGGTGATGGGCCTTTGTTAAGATCACAGAAGTCTCAGGAAATACAAACAGAAATCTTAAAAAGGGGAAAAACAAACAATCACGAAATATATAGATTTAAAATTGGATTAAAGAATAAGAGATCTTAATTCTGAATCTGGTAAGTTGTGCACAACATGAGACTTTGAGATGTTTCCCTTTTAAATATATAACTCAAATCAAGAAGTAATTAAAAAAATTGAGAGAATAATTGGGAACCTAACTCTTATCTCATCCAAATATATATAAATATATTTATCTTTGTCAATTAGTCAATGGACACATTTGTATGAGAATATCTCCTGTCGGTTGGGCATATATTGATAATGAATTCCATGTCTATTGCATGAATTGATTAATATTGAGAAAGTTAGGAATTAGGTATCCTTCTGCCAACTAGTTTATCGATATAATTAAAGTCTATATATATATTGTTTATAAGGTTGAAACAACATATTTTCTAACACAAGTCCTGCACTAAGTATATTTCAATTATACTCATATGTTTGGGAATAAATTTATTTGATCGACCAAATGTAATATATATTTTGATTTAATCTTGAGATATCAATCTTATCCTCCGTGCTAAATGAACTTTTTTCTTAATTATGTATTAGTACAACTTTAAGTCACGACATTGTTTACTCTCATGTCCCTCTTTATAATTTCTCTTTGTTTCCTTCTAATAATAAATCCCATAAACAGAGCAGATCTATGGAGTTTTTTTTTTTTTTTTATAGTGTATCATAACGTAAAGACACAGAAACTGGAAATGGCGTCTTTTGGAACTATGTAAAACTACCCACCCCATCTTATTATCATCATAATTACAAGTAACATTGACTGGTTATTGATTTATTTTTTAAAAATAAAAAAATAGATTTTCAAATTCATAGTCTTAAAAGGAGTAAGTCATATTCCTTCTCTTTCATATAGGAGTATGTATTTTACTCTTATTTTTGAAAAAGTCACTTTTATATTTAGTGATTTTTTTAAATTTTCTTGCATCGATTATATTTCTTTTGAGCCATGAGTCTAAAGGTAGAGGTAAATCTTTGTACATCTATCCTCTCCAAATTCTACTTATGGATTACACTGGTATCTTGTTGTTATTTTTTATTCTTTAATTTCAACCTAAGAACTAATAAGTCACATGACATAGTATACACATTTTAAATTTAAAACAATATTGCTTTCTTAAATTTTTGTTAAACTAATTCATGTAAAATAAAATAAGAAGGATGAGTATTATTATCTTGAGTGAAGTTACACAAGAAAAATTCTTGAAATAGTAATTGCATGAAATCATGGACATTACCTGAATGTGATGACATATTTTGCATAGTTTATAGAAGTATGTGTTTGGGGGAAACACGAGGAAAGAATCTAATAGCTATCTGGTCCCTCTACTCTTTATCTCATTGTGCAGTGTTCAATCAATTACCTATAATTTGTTTGATAGGCTGCATGCTCTTCTCCTCCTGACCTCCATTTTTTCTCTTTTTTTGTGTTTTATCTTAAAATTTAAGTTCCTCCATTTTATAATTTGGACCATTTTTCTATTTGTGCGTGTTATCATTCTTGCGTTGGGGCCATGCTAATTAGTTGAGGTTAAAGGTAAATTAATGAAGTGAAAAAAAGAAAAAGTAGAGGTGTGATTATATATTGAAGACTTGGTCTTTGTATTCTTTGAACTTGATGTTTAATTGAGACAAGAAAACAAATCTACCATGAGGTTACAAAATCCAAATTTGCTATGATTTGCTTCTTGGAAAAACAAAAAAACTTTGCTACTAAAATTGCAGCTTTTTCCACATCAAATCCTCATGAAAGTCAATTTGTTACGCTAAGTTAAAAAATACTTCAATATAACATAGGAGCAGAAATGCAGAATATAGACAAAAAAAAATTGTTTGTGTGTGCTAGCGAGTTAGGCCCAACGTCTGTTTAATATGATATCAAAGTCATGCTTTCAATGTTGGGATTTCGAATATATTATTCAGATATCCAATATCAAATTATGTCAGGCGTGCATGGGGTGGTGATGAATGAAATCCTACATCGAAGATGATGGATGGTTCCTTAGAGTACTCTTAATATGGCTTTGGTAATCATCCTTTACTCTTCTTGAGTTAGCCCAAGGAATATTTATTTAGTATATGGTATTAGAGCAACCTTGGATATAGGAGGGGTTTTAAAAAGTCTCATATTGGCCTTTAAGGGACGAGTTAGCTTTTTAATATTAATTGAACAATTTTCACGATAAAAGTTAGCTTTTTAGGTTGAGTTAGATCGGATAATGATACTTACTTGAAGGGTAGTTAGCTTTTTGGATTAAGTTAGACCGAATGGAGATGTTTACTTGAAGGGTTTGGAGAATGCCAGAATATTAGGTTGGTACCGATAGGTCCCAAATTTCCATATATGTATAAAGATTTATAATTGTGCATAATTAGGTAATTGTAATTTTTTCTCAAGTATTTTTTAAGACTTTCTCAAGGTATAAATATTTGAGTCTGTATATGCATATATAAATTAGTTTAACTATTTATTGTTATATAGATATTTTTTAGAGTTTAACTATTTACTGTTATATAGATATTTTAGAGGACCACCTTGAGAAGGTCCAATAAGAGTCCAAATCAAATCCAAATAATCAAACTAAAATGAAAAAAAATTAAATTAAATCAAACTAAATATATTTTGGTTTTATTTCAATGATTTTATGTATGAAACATCCCTAAAATTCATCCACTTGCACTGTGAAAGGTTCAAAATTTTCAGATAAATGTTGAATCCCAAGTAGATTTAGAAATCTTATTTGGAGTAGGTCAAGTAAATTCGTTTTTTCCTTTAAAGTAACGAAAGTAGGAAAAATAAGCGGCCTTGATTCAAAAGATAATATAAAGACCTTAATGAGTCGTCATATTACATGTTTTATATTTATTTGACATACAGTACACCACCTCTTTTTATTGTTACCGTTTCTATTAAATCGAGCTTTCATAATTAAATAGAAAAATTACTTGAAATACATATCGTTATAATAAGGTGAAAAGGTAATATTTATCTTTTTTATTTTTCTGTGAAGTGGTCAAGTTGAAGATCTGAATAGTACGTAGTATAAGTAATATTTTAGTTGAAAAAGCGTTAGAAAGTTGGTCTTTGTATTCAGAAGAAAAACAGAAAAAAACATTATATTATATTCTGGCGGGAATTAAAAAATTCTAAAAATGAATGAATAAGAAACTGTATTTCTACTTTCTTCATGTTAAAAAGCTGAAAGCTACGAAGATGCAAACTGCAGTGAAGAGGAAATTTTAAAAGGTATATTATAAGCTACTTTTTCACAGAGAGTTTCTCACTTTTTTTTTATAAGTTTATAATATAATAATAAAAGTAATATAATACCCCCTAAAGCTATGACAACTCCAATCCTCTACGTGCTACAAAAATCAAAGCGTTAACCTTTCTTTCATCCTTGTATCCTTTTGTTATTCTTTTGATGTTTAAGTATTTTATTATGTTTGCTCACTCCTCGACACAGATGGAGTTGGACATTTCACTAAAAATATTTAAAATATGGAAAAAATAAAGGAGGTTTAGCATATATATTATGTATACATAAAAAATAATTCTAGCTATGTATAAATAGTGTAATTTTTTGTCAAAGTACCCTAGCTCTACTCCTACTCCTCGATTGAAACACCAACAATTGTGTTTTTTCTAAAAGAGACAAGTTAAGCACAAAATTAATTGGAGATTAAGTAACGAGTATTCCCTTCATTTCATTCTACTCGGTCCATATTGACTTGACAAAATCTTTAAAATATGTCGTCCAAATCATCGATCTGGTACTTATTTATGTAGTCTTTTCCCTTAGAATCCAAAATGATGCATATTTATATTGTAACGCGCGCTGATATTGTTGGTGTCTCTCCCCGACCCATTTGTCATATATTCCTAGCTTTAATTTGAATGATTTTTATAATAGTGTGTGCTGTCCCTCATGTATCACCATTTCTCATCTACTTCTAATTAACCATTGTCCAATGTGCAAAAGGGAAATTAGATTTTGGGGCTTTAATTGTAAAGCATGTGAAGAAAAGAATAAGGTTTAACTTTTGTCAAATCCAAGTTCTTTCTTTCTCGTGAACTATCAAATGCATGGTTCATACTTCATTTCCCTTTTTCAATCATTTTTTAATTTGACTAATGACTTAAAGATTCTCTTCTTTGAGTATATGGGCTAGCTGTCTCCTTTCGTACCTTCCTAAACATTCTTTTAACTCATAGTAAATTATATAATTACGTAATTACATACCGTTAAAACAATAATTAAAGTTTGTAATGATTTGTTTAGCTATCAAAATGCTAGACCTTAGGTTTGATGCTGGCACCATTTACATCTTTCTACTATATTTAATTTTGTTAGTTGCACTAATCAGCGAGTGTTCATTTTCAAAAAGCAATTATGAATATAATAAAACATAACTAGTCCTTTAATCCAACACATTATGATAAGTGATTCAAAATTAAGAAGTGACATTAATTAGTTATAATATTGATGTACCTTTTAAGAAGAGCTTGCTATATATATATATATATATATATATCTAGATGTTACTTTTGTGATTAGACATATCTTTGCATGGAGAAATACAAAGACTTATACTAATTTAAAATAGTACTAGTAATAAATAGATGGAAGAATTATAAATAGGGCTTTAGAATTTTCTACTGTAGTATTTCTTATGTAATTAAGGGGTTACATGGTAGTAGTAACTATAAGGTAAATATATAGAAACGTTAAGCTTACTGTATGAAAGTCAAAGGGCGTCTTGTCATCCACTACAATACTTTAAAAAAATTGCGACATTACATTATTTAAAATGCCAATAATATAATTATTCCATACATATAAATGTTGTTAAAAGTTTTTTAGTAATTTTGAATATAATGATATTAATTCAATTGACTTTGCTGTTTTTAAAAGGAGAAAGGGATCGTGTGGTGGATTTCAGCCTTTTTGTTTATTATGTCGATCAAGAGGAATTAAAATGAAATTTCTTAATACAAATTACCAATACACCTATTTAGTCAAAATTATAGATCAAGTTAGTCTCCTTCAAGTTCGTATCATTTGGACAAATAAAATGAAATTCTTACATACCCCGCCCAATTTTAGTTTGAGGTGAAATTAATATCCCTATTCTAATTTGAAGTGAAAGTGTGAAATCGAGTTTTTCAAATAAATTTGAGATCAAATAATTAATAGAGCTTTAAAGCGAAATTAATGCTAGTTGTAGTATTTTTTTAGATGTATGTCCTTGTTAAGTAGTTCGATTGTCATCGTTGTTGGATGCAGACAAACAATAGAATTGAAATTCATCTTCAATTGGCATGGATGAACTTTCCCTTTTTTTCATCAGTCTTAAAATTGGAATGGAGTGGAAGAAGTGTCTGGCCTTGAAAAAACAGGTGAAAAACGTTTATATTTGAGACGGTTATCAATATGTACCGTTCAATCAAATTTATTGCATTGGCCAAAATATATAAAATTTGTAGACTGATTATCTATATTATATGTATAGTATATGCATATTCATACTTGAATATACGAAATATATATATTTGTTGGTTATTTTATTTTTTTTTAATGACAAGGAAACTCGCAGCCGCTACCTTTTGAGTGCGCACAGGGTAAAATCCCTAGCTCCTATGCAATAGCTTGCAAACCACATAGGAAAAGTAATTCGCACTAGGCAAGTCCGATTCGACGAGCTCGACCCAGAAGGCAAACCCTTGCTTTCGCTGGCAAGGGATTTCGAACTTGAGACCTCCAACATGAAAGTCTAAGCCCAAATCACTGGGCCAGGCCGAAGGGTTTTGTTAGCCTATTTTTTAGACTAATCATCCAAAGGCATAGGACTATAATTATAAGTATCACTTTATATTTTATATGGAGTGACACGTAACAACACTTATTAGTAATTTCCATTACATAGATAAAAAAATAAAATTGTAATGGAACTTGTGAAAAATATATTTTGGAGTTCATTATTTCGTGTTGGTTGTCTTTTGCAATGGGAAACACAAGGGTCAGGCAGAATATTATTGTCGAATATATAATATCATAGACAATTTTGACTAGAAACATTTCTTATTTGCTCTTTTGTAGAATAATTAATACAAAAAATTGCCCCTGTTGTCCTTTTTTTTAAAGGACAGTTGTTTGATAAATAATCATCTTCTTAATTTTTCTCCTTCCATCATTTATAGATCTTTAGACCACGGTCCAAAATCAATCCCTTCTAACAAAAAAATAAAATTATGACAAATCAATTAAAACATTAGGCCTAGGTAAAAAAAAAAACAAATTAGATGATAGACGATAATTTATTATTTTATCAGTTTCAAGAGCTATAGGTACACAATTTTCTAAAATATAGCAAAAATGAAATAATAGCGGACATTTGAGTAAATAAGCCTGATAAAATTGCAAAATAAAAAAGACAAAAAGTAAATCAAGAAGAATAATTATTGTCTAATTAATACCTAAACCACTGCAGATTTACTTTAAGGTACAAAGTGCTCATAATTAAGCTGTCAAAAGCTAGCTAGTTATAGATGGGCATTATTAATTTATGCTAGAGCCATATAGTAGCATGTTAGGATCTTGTACAAGAGAACTTGAATTAACCCACATAACAAAAAAAGCAAATTAAAAGAAAATGAAATGAAAAAAGAGTAAGGACATTTTTGAGAAAGATTAAACCCCGAACTCCTAGCTCTCTGCCTCCATGAGATAGGAGTAAGGTCTCCATATGCGCACAACCCCATGTCCTACCTGATGGGACTTTAGTGGATATGTTATTGTTGTTAAAACTCGTACATAATAAAATCGACTTTTTTTTTCAATCATGAGCTTGAAGCAGCTTCCTCTTGGATTCTACCAAGCAATTGATTAACAGAGTCAGCAATTTCATCTGCCGTAGTTAACTGGCACCCTTCCTCTAGCTGCTCCATATTCCAATTTCATGCCCACAAAATTCATAATTAGAGAAATAATCAAACGTAATAAAACCAAAAAAGTAAAAAAAAAGATATACATTGAAAGTATAAAAAAACATTTTCTACATTCCTTTCTATCTTTGTACCAAACTATTTCTTTATTAGTCGGCTTAAAAAACATAATACATCATAAACACATTATAAATGATAGGTTTAATATCATATGTTTTGAAAATCTCTCTTCTTTTATTAAGTTTGTGTCTAGTTAAAAAATACAAATTAAGTGAAAATCGAGAGTACATTATTAATGTAATAGTATAACATTTGTATTGGGTTGTACTCACACTTTCCTTTTTTGTCACCTTTCTATATATAATTTGAAATAGTTTAATTTCAAGAAAATTCAATTCATTTTAATTTTTAAAATTTTGTATTAAATCAATTAAAGTCACGTAAATTGCGATAAAAAAAAAGTAGGAGTAATTACTTTATTATGAATAGTAACAAGTACGTATCTTTTAAGTGACATGATAATATACTACCGTTGTATATAAGTTAATTGACTAAATGAGGAAACAGTGTACAAACCTTGAGGCTGAGTGAGTAAAAAACCATGTTGTCAACAGTAGTGACATTGAGATGGAGGACAGTGAGCCAAAGACACTGAAGCCCAGCTACTATTTTCAAGAGCTGTTTTGGCCTTCTCTTTGATAGTATCTTGAGATTGGCATGACTCTCCGCCATGCTCACTTCAATGTCGGCCAATGCCGACATTTTCTCCGTTGCAACGGAGAGTCACATGATCCGGCAGCAGCATAGATGCTGGTGCTGCCGGAGATGTACTCTTGGAATGAGTTGAGTACTGCGGAAACGCGAAGTAATCAGCAAATAGTGGAGTTGATGATGAGCCATGATTATCTGAATGCTCTTGTTTTTTAGAATGGCTTCTCTTTTGAGCTTCTAGGGTTTGAAGATGGTGTTCTAGCTCCTTCACAAAGTTTATGGCTCCTCCAATTATTGATGCTTGGTCACCCTGAAATTAATTAACAATAATTTTCTATAATATTTAAGCAGTAATTTAAAAAATGAGAAAATGGAAGGACGGTTAAGAAACCCCACATAATTTAACACATCGAATAGTGTTAGAGCGGTGGAAAAGGTTCATACGAATTCCTTAGTAAAAAAAAATCATATATACAATGTGAATTTTTATATTTATGTTGAACCTCTAGCTAAAAATCATGTTATCGATATCGCCGCAGATAATTAATAAGACTAGCTACATAAATAGTAATACAATTAAACATTTTCATCTATACAAAGTACACTAAGTAATAAATGCAATAAATCATGACATGAATTTTTTTCAAAAAACAAATCCCTTTGTAAAAAAACTTTCTAAAATTTACTAGTAGTTCAATTAATTCATTTCTTTTTAGGGCAAAAGACAATTAAATGTGTTAAAAATAGCTAGGGGGTGACAATCCTTTTCATGTTTTTGTCATTTTTACATTTACAAAACGTTCATCAACTTTATTAAAAAAGTAAAAACTCAAAATTACTCAAAATAAAAAATATTCATATAAAAAATAGGAGAAAAATATATATACCCTTTGAACATACGAAGGTGGCATTAGAGATCGAATAACAGCAAGATACTCATTCATCTGTTTACGCCGGTTCCGTTCCACCGCAATGTGAGTCATTCTTTGGTTCTCCAATTCCTCCTTGTTTTTACAACTTCTCGTCCGTCTTCTTTTCCGGCGGCCGGAGGTGGCGGCGGATCTGACCGCCGCCGCCGGAATTTCAGCCGCCGGTGACCCCTCTATAAAAAGCTGATGATCTTCTAGCGAAGAATTTGGATCCCAAATGTTGTACTCTCTTGCATTATTGTCGTACATTAGTGCTGGTGGCGATGATGAAGATTCTTCCCGATTATTATGATCCAACAAATTTGTAAAACTCATTTCTCCAGCTCCTCCTTCGCCTTGTAATAAATCCAACTCATAATTATAATTAAAGTTACCCAAATTATTGTTGTAGTACTCTTTGCAACCGTACCCAAATGTTTCTTGATTGTAAATCACTGTTTCTAATGCCATTTTTTTTATTGACCCCAAATACCCTTTTTTTCTCTTTTACTTTATTTTCATAACATATATAGACAAGAAAAGTTGTTTGAAAGGCTAAGAAAGAAAAAAGAGGACCAAACAACAGGAGATGAAGAAGAGAAATAAATATGTTTGTTCCAAAGAAACCTAACTTTAGATTGGAAGTTTCAAGCAAAGGCACAAACACTAGAATTCTCAAAGGACCAAAACAAATATAACTTTTTTCTTTCTAGCAAATGAACTTGTGTTATTATATATAAGAGAAGGAAAAAAAGAGCTCTGAATTTAACCTAACAAAATGTACACAAAATTATGTCACACGTGACACTGGGCAAGTTGGAAAAAGAGAGAGAAGATGGTTGGGGTGGGTGGGGTGAGGGTGGGGGGTAGTGAATAGCTTAGTTCCTGAATATGTGTACTGGGAAAGTTTGATGACTAAAATGGTCCCCTTTATAGATTCACAAAGATGGTGAACATAAGATGGGACCCAACCATACAGGCCAAAGACAAATGACATTAATAGTAGATAAATAATTAAACTACGTACATCTACGGTGTCAACGAGAATTATGGTGGAGTGATATTTTTAACTAGAGTTTTCATATTTGAATTCCTTTGTGTAATTTGTTGCTTTTGTTAGAAAACATTTTATTTCCAATATGGAATTTTTTGATGCAATTCTAAATTTAATCAAGCTTTAATAAAAATATCAAACTCAAATGGAAAACATATGTTTGTGCTAATAGTACGTACTCACTTACAAGATATGGTTTTGATTCCATTTTAATTTGAATTATTAAGGGTATTATATAAACGAATCCTTTAGAATTATGAAATTAATACTATTGTCATTCGGGGCGGATTGAAATAGTGTATTTGTGTTAAGAAATAAGAAATAGAGAGTAATTATTTAAAAAAAATATCAAGTCACTCAAAGAATATTTATAGATAAGACTTCTTAAAATAAAATACAGTAATAATTTTAAACACCAATTATAACATATAAAAGTTTCTTACATTGATAAACTATAGATTACCAATTATAATAGATAAAAGTGATTTGATTGTATAAAAGTTCCTTACATTGATAAAAATATATACCTTAATCTCAATAAAAAAGATATATATATACTTGCACCTAGAACTTCTCTTGATGATAGCTTATAGAAGCAAAACTTGGAAAATCTAACCCAAGCCTTTCATCTTACTTTGCGAAAAATAATATGGTGGGAACTACATGTCAGAACAAGGTTTAAGAAAAAACTTAACCTTTCTAGTACTGTTCAATTAGCATATCTGGTCACTGATTATGTAAATACTTTTTTTTAATAAAATAATTAACTGGAGGTTTCTGTGAAAGGGGAAATGAAGAAGAAATTATAGAATAGAGAATTAAATCCTCAACAATTGAAATTTAGGTAATCAACCATCAAAGCTACTAAGAATACTATCAAACAAGGTTTGAGTTCACGGGGGGAGTAGTGGGGAATCTTGGACAATGAGTGAAAGCTCGATCCAGCAATATCGCGTGAGTGAAGAAGGGCAATGTCGCTTGTAAAGCTCTTTCGTCGAGTACGCGATCATGACAAGACTCGAGGAAGTAGATAAAGTCCATTTAAGTGTAGTAAATTAAAATACCACTCAACATTAACTCACTAACCAAGAAACTATCAAAAATGATATGGCAAAGGAGTACCAATATTGATCTTGACCTCATGAATATATTACCTAAAGATTGAATAATTGAATATGATTAGGAATAATGAGCATTAATTGAAGTGGATTGTCAACTATGTACAATCAAACTGAAATTAAAATTGGGACCAATGATATCGTCATTTAATATCCTAAAAGTTATACCTAAGTGGGTGCATTGTATGATATATGCAAAAAAAAGTTTAGCCTAAATACTGCATAGCTTTGGTTTTATTTGGTCATAGTTGGACCCTGTCCCATAACAAATGAAAGAAAGAATCTAATGCTGACGAAAAGTTGATGATAGCTCAGAGATTCTACCAAGATCTGGAAAAAAGGGTTCTCTGCATCTAGCTTGCTTGTGTTTAAGTGTCTATACTCTACTATACCATGTAAGAGAGGAAAATAATAGTGGTGGAGCGAGAATTTGAAATTTATGACTCTAACAATTTATCGTTGAAGTCATAAGTCATAACTCGTTTTAGTCACTAAGTTCGCAACTAAAATATTTATCTACATTCTATAAAAAATTTAATATAAATGCATAGTCTAAACAAAAAGTTATTGAATGATCCATATCTGCTTCTGCGTGTAATTGGTTTTTACATCATTAATGCAATTTGATTAGTTATAACTTATAACAATCTGTGGTCGTAGGTCAATTTTATCTTATAAACATTATTGTGCGGAATTCAAAGTCAAAATAGAAAATTAAAAAAAAAATTAAAAAATCTTTCGTCCCTAATTAATTGTTATATTTTCATTTTTGAAAGTCAATTTCCCTTATTTTAGAATTTAATTAGGCTCTATTAACTCAATATCTTATATTTGAAATTTAGATTTTCATAAACTATATGAAAAGGACTATTCAATATAGAAAATATTTTTCAATTTTCCTATGCTTAGTTGGTCAAAATATTTATGGATAATATTTTCTCTAAGAGAACACGTTCCTTTAAAAATGAGAAAAAATACTTTCGTAATGGAAAAATAGAGAAAAGAAGTTACACAAGTGACATTTCAAGTTTATTTTCTCCTTCTATACACCTGATCCATCCACCCCTCCCCCTCGAATGTCCACCCACCATCTCATTCCACCTTTTCAACGTTTTGCTAAATAATATATACTGTAAATGCTACTTGAATAATGTTTTCTTGATTACTTACTAAACATCAGTAAATAAGTAAAGAACTCATTTATTTTTCAAAAAAATATTTTCTAAAAAATCATTTCCTATGAAAAATATTTTCTTTATACAAAACATTTTCCTTTGTACAATTTGTAACTTTTCTCATATTGTTATGATGAAAAACATATTTTACAATGTTTATCAAAAGTTTCATAATTTGAGTCTCGAAAAATGAAACATAATACTCTCTCCGTTTCACAAAGAATGACTTAGTTTGACTTAACACGGAGTTTAAGAAAATAAAAAAGACTTTTGAATCTTGTGGTGCAGAATTAAAGTTATGTCAAATATACAAAATCGCCCTTTAATCTTGTGATCTTAAACATGTCACATGGAAAACTGAAATTAAAATATTACCCAAAAAAAAGGTCATTCTTTTTTAAACAGATTAAAAAAAATCATTATTTTTGCAACGTAGAGAGTAACTAATATGGACGGAAAAAAGAAGTGGTAAATAGTAGTATGAGCCATGAGGTGGCACAGATTGGTTTTTGGAATATATATCAGTTGAAGCAGAGGAATCCATGTGACTAATCAACACAAACAGAGTACTCTGTTTATCTTCTACGATGATGCCTCTCTTTCCTTCTTACTTTCCCAAGACTCCTGTCCTCTTTTCTTTCTTCAATCAAATTAATTAATTAACCAAATTACATTAATTAATAAAACATTCTTTAGCTTTATTTTAACTAATTAAATTAAATTCTCTTGTCTTAACAAGACATTCTCTCTAGGGTTTCATGTTTTCCTCGATTGCCCTTTTCAATGGAATATTAATTTGGCTCATTTCCTCTCTAATTAATTCTTGTTTCATTCCTTTCACATCTTTTATTCTATATTTTTTAATTAAGGGACACAATTTGAAGGATAAAACCAAAAAAAAAAAAAAAAACTGGCAAATACTTCGAATGTATCATTAAATACAATTTTTAGCTGCTAGGGTTGAAGAGGTGATTAGCAAGTGTGATTAGAGAATAATTAGTGCAACTTGATTTAAGAGTTAAACTTTTTTATTTTTTAAAATAATGTAAAGTGTATGATTCGTTTGTGATTTTCTATGACGAAAGTCATATGGATTCTTTTCTGGAAAATTACTCTTCCTCGTAGCAGGTTTATGTCCTTTTCCTATTATTAATTATTAGAAAATTGTACTTTTGTAATTTGTGGTCTGGATCACTGTCCTTTTTGGCACAATTCTATATTTTTTGTGAAATCAGTTTTGCCTTGTCACAAAAATCATAATACTAGTAATTCTTTTTATTTTTTTAAAAAAAGGAAAAATTGTCGTGAACAAATTTCTGGCAAGGCTTAAAAATAGAAGAAAAGTGAAAAGTGAAGAAAAAAGAGACATGGAAATAGAAATAGTTTCTGAAATGAAGGGGACTGAACATGAACTAGAGAGATTTACAACAATAGCAATAATGTAGTAATAAGCTTAAACATTATTAGTGATCAGGCCTGTTTGGCTTTGAAAACAACAACAACAATAACAATAATAATAATAATAATAATAATAATAATAATATTAATAATAATAATAATAATATTAATAATAATAATAGTAATTTATTCAATATAATTTTATAAGTGAGATTCGAGAAGAATAGTACATATTGTATATACAAATTTTATTTTTATCTGAGGAGGCAGATATATTGTTTTCTAATAGACCTATATGATTTAGAAAATATTCGCAATATATTTTTTTAAAAAACATATATAAAGGGAAATGACTTTTTCCGTCGCACTTCAATCATACAACTTAAATTCGTTCACTTATATTTTTTTTAATTAGTCGAGGCTATTTGTGAATTATGATAGGTATCTGAAAGCTGAGTTATTTTAGATCAATATGTCAATTTAGGAAGAAAAATGTGTTATTTTTGGCTGTCATTATAGATGTAAGTAGGTCTTTTAAGATTTTGCATCGTATTTTTCTTTTAGTCTGTTTCATTTTTGCATAGCACAGTCATAAATTCAACATTCTCTTTTTTTTTATTCCGAAATTCTCATTTTATCATTAATGATAGTTTTTTTATGAAAATAACATGATATATTTAAGATCATAAAATTTTAAAAAGTACTTACTATGTTATAAAGACGTTTAAGTCAAAATTACAAAATTACAAAATATTATTAATAAGAAGTTTTGTGTTCAAACTTCAAACAAACTAATGTACATAAATTGAAATGAGGGAGTATATGTGGGGAAAAAAACGTCTCTTAAATGACTCCAAGAGCCCTAAGGCCCCAATGAATTAAGAGACTATATCCTTTTTATCCTTATTAAGCATCAAATTACTAGTTAAATTAAGATTTGTGTTAAAAACAAAGACTATAAATAAATAAATTAGAGACATGTATCACGTTGTCTCTAATTTGTGTTACACATTTGAAAGAGGCTGATAAATATTAATTATTTATTTGAGATATGTTGTAAGTTATTTGGTTAAGTTACTTATAAATTGTCTGTTTTATTACAAATCGGAGAAGGTTAATTCCAAGTTATTTAACATCTGCTATTGATTTCAAGCTTATCTAGAAAGTTGTAAAATGAACCTCAACAATATAATATATTTATAACAATTTGACACTTTTTTATAGATAGAGTTACAATACTAAAATACTAAATTATATTTAGGTAATTCTGTCACCATTACAAACACTACTTACTAAACCTAGCTAGCCTTCTTTTCATGTCTAATTAAGCTATATACATATCTTTAATTTTAATACACTAAAAATCTTAATTGTACCTATCGTGTCCTTGTTATGATTACAACTCATCATCTAATAAAGAACCAAAAGAGACCTTACTTTAAGATTAATCAATTGTTAAACCCCATAGCATGTGTTGTTAGCGCAAAGCACGGTCAAGGCTTGAAACTAATTAAAACCTGCATGGTCATGTGGGCACGTACATATTAAATATATTTAATGCATGTGTTTAAGCTAATTAATACTGTTTTAATATATAGTTCCTATGGACTAGCTGAAGAAATTCTCAAGTTAGGAGCCTCAAATTCTGGGAAGCTGCTTGTTTGCTCTTTTGTTGGCATCTGTATGAAGCATATTCTTTGTTAATTACAAGAAATAATTTATTAATTAGATTTAATTGTGTCATAGTAGAAATTAATATAAATGATCAGCTTTTCTTGATCTTTGAGTTCACCTAGCTAGGGCTTGTTGCGAAAAGGTGACGGTGCAAATAACACAATCAGATCTTGAATTTATTGGTTCTAAATTCTAAAAAAAAAAACACATTTTAGATGATATATTTATTTATTGTATATCTAAATATAAATATAGGTTTTAACCAACGTAGTTAGAACTTAGAATAATTAACTGGAGGATCGTAATTTTAATGTAATCCAATTAGAAAGGAGGAAAATAGCCTAATGGATTCTACTTTAATGCTATAGTCAAATGGGAGTATTGTTTTATTTTCTTTCTGTCTTTTATGTTAATACTACTAATTATAAGTTAGGATTATGGGCTAATTAACGTACTTTTGGCATGGTGAAAGGTCCTTTTTAAATGATGATGGAATTGTTAACCGTCTAAAAGTTTTACTGAAAATGTCGGTGATATATAAATGCTACGTAGGAGTATTTTAGAACTATTTGAAAAAAGGAAACATATTATGATACTATATTTTACTTTTACTATTGAGATTTTATGTATAAGGAAAACAGATTATTCTTGAAGTAACTGAATGTCATTTCGTAAGTTTCAAATGAAACTTAAAATTGGCAAAATACAAGTTAAATCAAGGCCAGAGGAAAATAAAAATATTTGCTTACAAGCAATTAGCAATACAACAAGAATGATAGAAAATCCATTTCTCGGTTGCTTGCATACATCACAATTAATTCATGTAAACAACTGCAAGACACATGTTAAGAAAACAATAAAGTTCCAAGTTTTTTTGTGTTCATATCAATCTTTAGAGTTTCCATATTTATTAGTAAATAGGTACTACTCATGGGTGACCAACACACATGTCCTATCATGAGTCCCACATGTTGTGTTATTTCTAACTTTCTCATGAACCTACAAAAGGAAATAGAAGTTGATTATGCCATAACAGAGAGGTTAGGGGGGCCAATCCAACATCTTAAGCGAATTGAAGATCCAACAACACAAAAGGAAATGATGAAACTGTGATGTCCTTATTTTCATTTTATATTATCAGTCCAAAATATTTGATCCATATAGAAAAGGGCAGTTTTTGGTAAACAGAGAGATATGAATAAAGCTACAGGGATTTCGCATGAAAGACACCTGTAACTGTGACCTGACAACCAATTCTACCTGGAGTAATATTAAGCATAGAACTATTAATTAAATGACAAAATTGCAATTGAATATTGACTTGAAGCACACATGTTGATACCCAGTGACTCTTCTAATATAGTAGAATAGAAAGAATGTATATGGTTTTGTAACATGAATACCATCTTAATATTCACCAATAATAATGTTCAACCCGAAACAATTATTTTGGTACATGCTGGACACTAGTGTCATTTTAAGTCGTCCATCAATTAACTCAAATCTATTTTAGTTTAATTCATTTCAATTAAATATTGAATTGATATATAGTCTAAATTAACTCAAAAATCTTATTAAATATTTTCTTAAAGGATATTTTCTTTATTTGATAGCTTATATATAGTCATAATCAGGGGCGGAGCTACAATGATAAATGGGGGTTCGGACGAACCCACTGACTTTTACGTAGACCCTATATACGTACTAAAAAATCATGTATAAATATATCTTAATATTACGTCGCACATCAAACTAAGGTTGGTAGAGCAGTGTTAAGCGTGGGCAGTTTTGAGTCTTTGGTTGGGGGTTCGAGCCCCATTGGCAACAATTTGGTTTTTCCGGATTTTTTTATTTTGGATTAAAAATGTGCTTTGTGCCTATCTTTTACCCTCCTTTAATTCATTTTTTCCAATATAGATTTTTCTAAATTCTTTTCTCAAACAATAAAACAGAAAATTGATGATTGAGAATAATAAAAAAGTAGTGTCATACTCCAAAACAATATCTGACTATTAATTTCAAAATAGATAATTGTAAGTAACAAAAATATAGTGTCATACTCTAAAACAACATCTCACTATTGATTTCTTTTGAAGCATTCAATAAAACTTTAAACCCAAAATTTATTTTTTTATAAAGTTAGGGTTCTAATTTTTAGTACCTACTTCATTGCTACTGCTTGTTGTCAAAGTGCAGACCTCTGCCCCGGTAAGTATTATTTACTCTTCTCAGTTCCTCCTCGGCATGCCCTTTTTTTATTTTTTTATTTTATTTGTCTTTACATTGTATAACAATTTATTCAAAGATATTATTTTTAATCTTTGATTTTAAGACCGTTCCACGTATTAATAATTGATTATATTAATTAAGTTATTGTTTGCTTCTCGGAACTTCAACTTTCAAGGCAAGAGTGACTGAAGGGTGAAGCAAGTAAAACCTTTCCTTTAGGTCCCAAAAATATTAATGATGAATTTAATAATTTTAATTTTGCTTAAAATAATATTGAGATTATAGAAAAAAAATGTTCAAAATCTATACTAAAATATAACACTTATCTACATTTTCCCAAATAATATTTTAGAACTTTGAAATAAATAACTCAAATCTTCATATTAATAAATGAAGTATTTGAAAGTGTACCAAATGATGGATCATTTCTGTTTTCAAAACATAACAACTTGTCGAGTGCAATTTTAATGATATGCTTATATGTTTGTACGTGGTTATATATATATATATATATATATATGTATGTTTGTAATTTAACGATTGTTATATTAGATTAATATGTTTTTTTTAAAAAAATTTAGAACCTACGAACATCATATCCTTGCTCCTCCTCTGGTCATAATAAAGATTTTTTTTATTAGATACTAAAAATTAAAAAGAACAAATAAAACAATTAAAAGTTAGTAAAAATTTAGATAAATAGATTATAATCTGTATTTTAGCACATGTCGGCCTAAATAATATTTGGACGGTTATATTCAGCTCAATCCACTCAGTTAACACTTTTAGATTTAAAAATATATGAGTTATGCAAGTTGAATTACGAGATACGTACAAGTTGAGTTTGGTACATATAACAATGATTATGTGCTAGCATTTGAGTACATTCGTTGTTTGGATCGTTAGCTTAGCACGTTCTTGTTGGGCTAATTAGAACAAATTAATTTTTTAAAATTTTCGTCTTTTTTTTAAAAGCTAAATTCACACTTTTTTCTTCTCAAAGACATCTTCATACTCACAATAATTTTCTTATCCAACAAAGTTCTACAAAGCTTATTATCACAAATCACGATCCACAAATCAATTTCTAAGATTCACATTTCTAGTGTGTTAGTTTCCAAGCTACCTTTCATGACATCATTAAGGTAGTAAATGGAGCTCCAACCATTTATTATCTTTGTACTCCTTCTATCGAACAATTGTTCTACTACTAATTGCAGGGCTAAATTAGTTAATTATCTAAATTACACAAACATTCCTATTATATTTACTAATTTTTTCTATAATTTAAAATAATAATAATTTTATATCCATATTTCATGTCAGATACAGCTAAAATACATATTTTTTTGCTAACAGATACACAAAAATAGGGAGATAGGCGAGTGTACAAGAGGGAGGAGAGCGAGATTCATGTATGTATTCATATACATACGAATCACACTAGATACATATATTTTTATGTATCTGATGAATTTCGAATATATCTGAAATATCATATACATAGGAGAGTGATGAGCAAGATGGGAGGGAGGCGAGTGAGATTTGTATGTATTCCAGATACATGCAAATCCACTTGAATACGATTATGTAGAACAAATTACACGTAATTTTTTCTCATGTATCTCGAGATACATGTATTTGAACGCACTAAAATTTTATAAGCGTAATCTGACAAACTAGCATGTATCTAAATAATTAACTTTTAAACTAGCTTAGTGAGATTTCTGTAAGTTACCCCGTAAATATACTCGTAACATAATGAGATATGATATGATTTGGACAAAGCCCGTATGATTTTCCTGATTTTCTCAATCACCCACTTCACAAGAACTTGAGATTTATATATAAAAATATTTGAAATCAATATACAAACTGCAACCATCATTAAAGCTCATTATTCAT
>JAJOOS010001147.1:0-11571 GCA_029582725.1 Solanum chiquidenum | reverse complement strand
GTTAAAAGGGATAAACTTGATCAAAGAGCTGAAGTTGGAATATTTGTGGGATACAGCAGCACTTCTAAAGGATATAGGATTTTAAATCCTATTTCACAACAAATCCATGTAAGTAGAAGTGTTAAATTTGATGAAGATGCTGCATGGGACTGGAAGAAGATGGTTGTTTCTTCTTTCCAGATCGCTAATCAAGAACAAAGTGCCCAAGAAGAAGAGCTGATTCCAGAGGAAGAGGAGGACTCTGATAATTTTGCAGTAAGAGGTACCAGATCCATTGAAGATATATATAGCAGATGCAATGTCGCTATGTTGGAGCCAACAAGTGTAGACAATGCATTGCAAATTCCTGAATGGAGGGCTGCCATGGAGGAGGAGCTCAATATGATTAACAAGAATAATACATGGGTACTTGTACCGAGACCTCCTGAAAAGCAGGCTCTTGGAACTAAATGGGTGTTCAAGATTAAGCTGAATTCAGATGGCACACTCAACAAGTACAAGGCAAGGCTGGTTGTAAAGGGGTATGCGCAAAAGCATGGAATTGATTTTCATGAAACCTTTGCACCAGTTGCAAGGTTTGATACCATTAGATTGCTACTTGCAGTTGCAGCACACCAAGGTTGGCAAGTATTTCAATTGGATGTTAAGTCCGCCTTCCTTAATGGGTACCTTGAAGAAATAATTTATGTAGAGCAGCCTGAAGGTTTTAGAGGAGCAGGAGACCAGGTATATTTGTTAAGCAAAGCTCTTTATGACTTGAAACAGGCACCTAGGGCCTGGTATGCACGGATCGATAACTACTTACTGAATTTGGGGTTTAATAGAAATTGCAATGAAGCAACCCTATATATTAGACTTCAAAATGATGATTTTCTCCTAGTTTCTCTCTATGTTGATGATCTGTTGGTGACTGGCAGCAGCACACAGTCTATCACAAACTTCAGGGAGAAAATGAAGAAGGTCTTTGAAATGAATGATCTGGGAAATGGACTTATTTCTTGGGAATGGAGGTTAATCAATCTTCTCAAGGAATCTTTGTTTCTCAGAAGAAATATGCTACCGAAATATTGAAGAAGTTTCGTCTTGACAAATGCAAACCAGTAAGTACGCCTGCAGTTCAAGGAGAGAAATTGATGAAGGAGGATGAGTCTGGTTTGGTCGATGCTTCAATTTATAGAAGTTTGATTGGTTCCCTGTTGTATTTATCAGCCATGAGGCCTGATATTATGTACGCAACAAGTGTGCTATCAAGGTTTATGCATTTACCAACTGAAACTCAACTCAGAGCAGCCAAAAGAATTTTGAGGTACATTCGAGGCACCATTGATTATGGTGTGTTTTATAAAAGAACAACATCTATGAAATTGTTGGGGTTTACTGATAGTGACTGGGCTGGGTCGCAAGACGACATGAAAAGCACCTCAGGATATTGTTTCACTCTTGGATCAGGTGTCATTTGCTGGTGCACAAAGAAGCAAGGGTCCGTGGCTCAATCAACAACTGAAGCAGAGTACGTTGCTGCCTCCGGTGCTGTTAATCAAGCTTTATGGTTAAGAAAAATCTTGGTTGACTTGGGGTTTCATCCAAGCAAAGCAACTGAAGTCCTTTGTGATAACAAATCTGTTGTTGCCATGGTAAAGAATCCAGTCTTTCATGGAAAGACTAAACACATTAAAATCAAATCCCATTCCATTCGAGAAGCTGAAAGGGAAAATGAAGTTCATATTTTGTGTTGTTATGGTGAAGATCAACTAGCTGATATTTTTACCAAGGCGTTGCAGAAACAAAGATTTGAGCTTCTTAGAGCTAAACTTGGAGTATCCAGCAGCACTTGCATCAAGGAGGAGTGATGAAGGTTGTTGTTTTGTATGTGATGCTAAGTGTTGTCATGTTAGTACTTTTATCTTGATATTTTTGGTATAACTTTTGAATTAAATTTTAATACAAAGTTCTAGAATGTAGAAGATATTGTAACATGTGGTGGACCTTGATTTAAGCACAAAATAGGGAGTCAAGTTTCCAGAATTTAAGGGATCTGTCATCACCTTATGTATATATATATGTGTAAGCTTTTGCTGAATTAAATGATCTGCTCCCTTTCTCTATATTATCTTTCAATTATCATATTTGACTTCTCTTTCTCTCCTTCAGATTAGTATCTGAAATCTTAACATGGGGAATTACATATGTGTTTAATGGGGAATTACGAAATATAAATAGAGGAGTGCAATTACGAATTTCTAGTGGAATGATTTGTAATTTATTATGGTTTATGGATAACCTAAAATATGCGTATGCGATTATATGTATGATTCGTGGTTAGTAATTTTAATTTTATCATGAAAAGAACAAAATTGATAAAACTTGAACTGGTTTGTTTTGTTGGGTACATACGGTAATAATGGCTTACGGGATGTAATTTTTTCGTGAGTGGCGGCAGTTTTGACGTGAGGAAATTTTTTATTTTTGATCTCATGTATTGTATCGCCTGGAATATTTTTCTCATAATGATACTGCTGGTTGTTTCTTATTGATTATTCAAGAGCCAAAGAATTGTATATGAGGTTGAGGCGGTAGTTTTTGTGAGTATTGCTTTAAATTTTTTTCATAATGGTACTGTTTCTTGTTTCCTTATGAACTAAAGTTTAATACTTCTCAATGTTTTAAGAAAACGGAAAGTATATCTAGTATTGGTTGAATACTTTTTGTTTATGTGAAGAAAGTTAAAGTTGAATGGATGGCAGTGACCACTTGTGATTTTTTTAAAAAGGAAATTACTTTGACTTGGTAATTATGAATTAATGGTCCATGTCTATTGGAATCAGTTTGAACCGTACTTTGGAAAAAAATTGCAACATTAATGTGTAATATATTTTTTTTTTACAGTGATAGTTTTGACAATATGATTATGAGACTATATGTTGTATGAACTGGAACTTTTTGTTGCAAATTTTTCTTTCTGGAAATTTTTTGTATAAAATTTGAAGAAAATAAAATGGTGATGAGGATTCTTTTCTTTAATTACCAAGATTAAATAGTAATGAAGTATTAAATTTATGTGTTGGCTTAGACCTTCCTCCCCATCGGATAAATTTAATACAAGTCACTACGTATTTAATCGCTAGTTTGATAATCTGTATTAACTCTCCTAAGCTGAGTAATATATGATTGGATCAATGTAACTAGAGGATTTTCACTTGACTTAAATTAACAGTATACTCTCCATCTGAGTTAGGTCTGTATAAGTTTATGGAGTGAATAATCGTCATTATATATGTATATTGTATGGGTAGTTCTCCAATCCCATCGATTGGCTATTCAAGATGCATGAATGTATATGTATACAATGAGTTTGAATGTAAATATTCAATGTTTATATGACTGTTTGATTGATCTATTGTAACTTTTTATTCAATCTCAGATTCAACATGTCTCCTTTTAATCCCCTTAGTACTATTTTGGGTCAAAACAAACTAGAGGGTTCTAACTATGTTGACTGGAGGAGAAATCTCGACATCGTGCTAACTGCTGAAGAGTACAAGTTTGTACTCAATGAGGAATGTCCACTGAAACCAAATGAACAATCTAGTGATGAGGATAAGCTTGCTTGTCATAAATGGTGCAAAGCTGATGAGATGGCGCGATGTTACATTTTGGCTTCAATGTCAAATGTGTTGCAACATCAACATCAAGCTATGTTATCTGCTTTTGAAATTCTGGAGAATCTCAAACAAATGTTTGGAGACCAGGGTCGATCAGCTAAGTAGACTGTCATGATGTAAAGTTTAGCAAGTGATATATCCAATTATTCAAAAAAAAATATCGAAGTTCAATGTCTTATTTAACATCATTTTATTTCTTTTAAAAATTAAGTTTATGCCTGGATGTATTTTAATCCGTGATATATATACTAATCCACACATCACAAATTACGCTATTATCACAAGAACTCGAGCCTTGGAGCTAATACTAGCATATATCATTGCAACTACGATCTCTAATACTACTACAAAATTGCCGCATGTTGACAGAGTTAATAGGTAATCTTTGCAATTTGCAGTTGCTTGATTGTGATAGTACAAACTTATGTGTTTATTGTCTTTCTTTTTATCTTCTATTCAAAAGGGTTATTTCACTATGCCTTGTTGACCTTACTAGTAGTCGTAGGTCTATTATTGTAGTTTCTTGTTTTTCTATTTCAATTAGTACTATCTATTATTTTGTATAGTTCTCATTTTTTAATGTTATTTTGTTGTAGTTCTGTTCTGTTACTATCTATACTGTTTCTTGAAATGTTTGATCAAAATAATATAAATATAAAACAAATGAACAAAAGTAATACATATTCTTAAAAAGTAACCAAAATAGTATAAACGCTATCATGAGTAACGTTTTATCTATTATTTTATTCATAAAAATTAACGGATAGAAAACAGGGAAACCAACTATCGTTAGCATATATTGTTACTGTTGATAACGTAATATGAAAAACTACATTTTTGAAAAAGAGATTGCAGTTGTACTTGTAATATAATTTAATTCACAATATTTTTTAAATAGTGTTAATTAAATATTTTAAATTTTTATTTAAAATAAATTATATATATATATATATATATATATATATTTGTGTGTTTCAATAATTGTAAAAATAAATATTTGATAAATGTTTTATTAATATTGATAAATTTTAAGTGATGTTGATTAAATAATTTAATTTTTTTTATCCAAAATAACTCTATATTTATGAATTAAGATAAAGGTGAAAATAAACAACTAACTATACCTTGATTTTTTTTTAAATAACAACTATTTTGAACCAATTATTTTTCACAAAGACGACAAGTAAAGTGGTTGAAATAAAATACAGTGTAATTTTTATTATTTTAAACAATCAAGTCAGTATAATTAAAATCTTAGTAATTAGGTCAAATCTAAAACTACAAAATTTACCTTGAATTAATTTTTTATTTACACCATTTTAAACATAGAGAAACTGATAATATTTTCACAATCCTAACATATGCCAACAAGCATAAACATCGAAGAAATGATATTATTCATATCCATGCTAAAAGTAAACGAATAAAGAAAAATGATAAATTTAATTAAAAAGAAAAAATTAGAATGCAAGCAACTGACATAAGTTGAAGCAAATTCGTTACAGCTACTAACGTTTTATGTTAACGTCCGTTCTTTCTTCACTTTCTGTCCGTCAATTTTTTATGAATAAAATAACAGGTAAAACGTTACTGGTCGTAGCGTTTATATTATTTTGGTTATTTCTTTAAATTGTATATTACTTTTGTTCATCTGTTTTATATTTGTATTACTTTGGTCAAAATTTCCTGTTTCTTGAGCCAGATTTCTATCGACACCAGCCCTTCTACATCAAATGTGAGGTAGAGGTAAGTTTTGCGTACACTCTAGCTACCATCCTTAGACCCCACTGGGTGTGTTGTTGTTATTTAACCATGTATTGATCTTGACTTTTTGTTGCTTCGTTCAGGAGACTAAAGAAAGCAGAGGAAGGAACTTCCTGCACCAGAGAGACAGAGTTAACCGGTCGAGTTTGTTGTGACGTATTTCCTGTCAGATGTCTTAAGTTTTTTCTGCCAATAACTGATCCTTATTTGTACTAATATTGATTTCTGGTTCCGATATTTTGATTGTACACTAAGTAATTTCTTGTTTCGATTGTGTTGTGTGATCATCTTATTATATTTGTAATGACATTTTAGAGCATCCTTAAATTGTACATTGAAATTTAAGCACATGTACTGGATTTTTCTCTGTTTTGGTTCTCACAATAGCACAGATATATATACCAGCTATCAAGAGTTTGAAGCTCCAAATTCTGGTTTGCTTGTTATGACGAAAGCTCCCTATAACAAGTTCATATAAATAAGTGTATAATACAACTATGAGCTAAAACACCATTAAAACTCACTCAGAAACTCTCTACTCCAATTTCTAACTGGTCTCCCTTCCTAAAAGCGGTAGAGCATGATGTGTGAGTTATGACTTAGACACACGTTCATGGGTCCGAAACAAAAGTGGAGAAGGATAGAGGGGTGGACATACACATTGTCCATCAAGTTTTGGTGTCAGATTAAGTCTTTATAATTGTTCGATACACAAAGCAAGGTATTTTAGTCAAAAGTTTTAGGTGTGTTGAGAATGGGAATCGAACTAGCTAGAGAGTTTAAATATGAAAACATAAACACACAAAGAGGATTCAACCTCTACTATATATTACTACTACAAAACAATTAATATTAACCAGTATAATTTTCTGCCGAAGGGTTTCAAATGAAATGGACCAAACAGATTCTTGTGTTACTTCAGTAAAACAAAAATACAATCATTTTACAAAAGGGGAAAAGTCATTGCTTCGCTCTTGTCTCAAGAATAAAGTATTGCTGGGACATTCCATTTCTTCTTTTCCTTCATATATATGTTTTGCTTTGTTGATTTAAGTATTTGTATTTGCCTTCAATTTTACTTATTCTTTTTTACTACTTTTTCTTTTTGCTCTGCTATAAATAATGAAGAAATTGAACACTCAGTTTATAATTAATTGATCATCTTTGAGAGCATTCTTTCTAATCATAAATATTTTTATTTTTCTCAATGGATATACTTATTAATGCTGTAGGTGGCATTGTTGTTGAGGTGGGAAAGTTTGTATGTAAATGCATCTATCCTAAGATTGAAAATATTGTCCGTTTCTCGTCAAAAATTGAAAATCTAAGGGAGGAAATGGAGAAGCTAACAAAGTTTAGAGATGAAATCAAAGGAAAGACGGAGAAAGATGAGGGAGAAGGCTATAAATCAAAGACAGATGTTATCAAGTGGATCGAGGATGTTTGCAAGCTGGAGAATGAATGGGAAACTATGCAACAAAGCATTGCAGCAGCTAAGACATTTGCGTATAAATGCTGGAGCCTTCGCTATCAACTCTCCACTCAAGCACAGAAGATTCAAGATCAACTTTCCAGGCTTAAACAAGAAGGAGAAAGCTTTGGATCAAATTTGATGGTAGAAAATTACCAGGTGAAAAAAGTTGAGTTCATCCCGGTACCATCAGTAGAGGGTCAGTCAGCAGCAACAAGGAATCTCAACCAAATCCTACGACTATTGGAAGATGATAAGGTAATGTTGGAATTAATCCAAAATTTTATTTTACCATTTCATACTTGCTATATGAGTGCTACTGAGGAGGTTAATGTCACCACCCATTTTCTAGTCATCGAACGAACCAACTTGACTTTTATATGTGCCTTTTTCTAATAAAAAATAAATAAAAATTCAACCACAAATGCATGTAACACAATAGTTTTTTCTTAAAAATCTAATCTTCAATTTCAACCATCTATATATCGGAGCTTCATGTTGAAACCTTATATCGTGACAATAGAAAAAAAAAATATTCAAACTATGAATATATGTTGTCGATGGTTGTGAGAAATTTCGCCTAAATCTATGTACATGTAAACATACTAAAAAGTGAGTGAACAAAAATATCGGTGAAAAAAAGGCATGGGAAAAAGAGATGAAAGACAAGAATTGACAAGTAAAGCATGAGTTTGGTTACCCGTAGGCCTTATATTTATAATTTATAATATATAATAATCTCAATTACTTCGGGAAACTAGGACACAAACGAGATATATAAACAAATCTCATATGGTCACTTAATTTAGAGCTCATTTCACCGAAAGTTATTCAACTTTCTTTATAACCTCAAAGTCATTCAATTACTACATCTGTCCACTTTTAATTGTTATGTTGCGCTTTTTGAAAGTCAATTTGACTAATTTTTCAAGTTAAATTAGATTGCATTAATTCGACGTTTTTCAATTTTTCGCAAATCAATATGATGAAAAAATGCGTTGTAAAATGTTAGTCAAAGTTCTTATAGTTTGACTCTAAAAAAAGGAAACCAGGACAAATAAAAGTTGATTGAGGGAGTTTTTTTTTTCCTCACAGTAATTGACTTTCTTTTATAATTTCAAAGTCATCCAACTATGAATATTTTACCCAAAAAGTCACTCAATTATAGATATTTTTACTTAAAAAGCCACCCAACAAATTTAAATCAATTTTTTCGCAAATCAATATGATGAAAAAATGCGTTGTAAAATGTTAGTCAAAGTTCTTATAGTTTGACTCTAAAAAAAGGAAACCAAGACAAATAAAAGTTGATTGAGGGAGTTTTTTTTTTTCCTCACAGTAATTGACTTTCTTTTATAATTTCAAAGTCATCCAACTATGAATATTAACGAAAAGGAAGTTAGAAAGGAGAAGATCTATTTTGAAAAGAAGAACTTGGTTATGGAAGAAGACTCTTCGATTTGGGTTGTTTACAAATGATAATGATCACCCCTATTTATGTTTTATGTTGTGACGAAAAAATGAAAACGAAAACCCAAAAATAAAGAACATCAAGTTTAACGTGGAAATATCCTTCAAACTGAAGGTAACAACCACGGGATCAACAAGATCCGAATTGCTTCACTATAATAATAAGAGGGTTACAAATATTCCCCTAATTATGGCTACACAACAAGTGCCAAAAGTGAAGAAACAATAGCTACACCAACAAAAGATAAATAGAAAGAAAAACACCCAAACCCAGCTGTTGTTCGGGATCTAAATCCTATCTCCACTGTTCAAATCAAACACCGAGGTGTTAGGAACACTTAGTCAAAATTTCAGCCCGATCCAACAGTTAATTAATCAAGAAATGCAATTTGAAGGTTGCTATCTGAGAAAAAAACTACAGCAAAAAGAACCCTTTTCTTCTCTCCTCTTTCTTTTTAAAAGCTCTCTAAAAAAAACTTATCTTATGTCCTAATGTCTTCAAAGACAATACTAATGAACAATTGAATAATTCTCTCAAACCGTTCTATTTATAGAGTTGTGCTTTTCCTTACAAAGCTAAAATCAACTCCAAAATAGAACTACAATTCCAATAGAAATGGAAACCAAATAAGGAGAATAGTTCAATTCTTTTCCAAATAGGATTAGACCATGGACCTTTGACTAGAACATGGGTCATAGTCCAACAAATTTCCCCTTCAGCCAAGGGGCTAAATGGACTTCAAGTGGAGGAACTCTTAACAGGCTTCATGCCTGCCACATTTCTATAAACTCATGCTTGTTTATGATCACCACTTTTGTAAGCATATTTGAAGGATTGTTATCAATATATATCTTCTCAACCTCAAATAATTTCTCTTTCAGGGCCATTCTAATCCAATGATACTTTCTACTAATATGTTTGGACTTATAATGAAAGGTAGAGTGCTTGGTGAAATAAATAACACTTTGCTTATCACAAAATAAGACAAATATTAATTGTTCAAATTTAAAGTCAACATCTTTGATAAACTTCTTCATTCAAAGCAATTCTTTGGCACCTTCAATGATGGCAATATATTCAGTTTATGTGGTAGATAGAGCTATGCACTTCTGTAGTCTTCATTGTAAAGAAATAAGCCCCCCTCCAAAATTAATCAAATAACCAAAAATTGATTTTGAATTGTCAAGATTTCCTCCTAAATCAGAGCTTGTGTAGCATACAAGTTCAAGCTTTCCACTACCAAAGCATAACTCCATATATGAAGGACCCTTCAAATATCTTAGTATTCATTTCACTACAATCCAATGATCTTTTCCATGATTGGAAAGAAATCTGGCAACGATACCAACAACATATGCAATATATATCTGGTCTAGTGCAAACCATAACATACTTCAAGCTACCAACAGCAGAAGAGTATGGAATACATGAAATGTCCTTCTTCTCTTTATTGGTAGATGGACTCTAGGTCATACTCAACTTAAAGTGTTTAGCAAGAGGCATACTAACCACGTTTACATCTGTTATTTTGAACCTCTTGAGTACTTTCTTAATATACTTCTTCTGGGATAATGATAACTTCTTTTGTGTCTATCTTGATGAATTTGTATGCGTAAAATCTTCTTTGTTGGCCTCAATTCCTTCATCGCGAACTATTTGCTCAACTCCTTCTTGAGGACTGGAATTCTAGATTTATTTTTGTCAACAATCAGCATATCATCCATATAAAGTAGTAAGATAATAAAATCATCATCATAGAACTTTTGAAAGAATAATGATCAGAAGAAGTTTTCTTGTATCCCTGATTTTCAATGTCAAATTCAAACTTCAAGTACCACTGCCTTAGAGCTTAGTTTAAGCCATATATACAAGCTCTTTCTCAATTTGTATACACGGTTTTCTTTTCCTTTAACTACGAAGCCTTCAGGTTGCTCCATGTAAATCTCTTCTTCTAAATCACCATGAAGAAAGACAGTCTTGACATCCATCTGCTCAATCTCTAAATCTAGACTTGAGGTTAAGCCTAGATCCATACAAATAGAGGACATTTTTACAACATGAGAGAAAATTTCATGAAAGTCAATTCCCTTTCTTTGACCAAAACCGTTGATAACTAACCTTGCCTTATACCTAGGTGCAGATGTATGTTGCTCTTGCTTTAATCTGAAGATCCATTTATTTGTTAAAGCTTTTTACTTTTCGGTAACTCCACTAGCTCATATGTGTCATTCTCGTGAAGTGACTTCATTTTGTCTTTCATGGCTTCTACCCACCTATTTCTATGAGCATCTAGCATGACACTTCTTAAGTTTCTATCTATATGTGGTAATAAAGTTAAAATAGAAAATGTGGGGTGACACCCTTCCTATCAATAAATACTTATTTATTCTTATCAATTTTTTCTGACATTTTATGTTACTTTTTTCTTATAATAATTGTTGCCTCTCTTTTTATTTTATTTTTTAGCATTTTGGATTACTATTTATCTAATTTCTTAAATTTTTGGATTCTTTTGTCATACTAAATACAATATATTTTACAATAATTACATTTTAAATATAAATTGAAATTAGAGGTAAATTTTAAAATAATCTATATATGTGCTAAGATTATCAAAATTCAAAGAGTTAAATCTATATACAAAGTTATTAAATATTTTTCAAATCATGCCCTGTTAAATATATTATTCTTCTAAATATATGTATTTCTTTAAATTTCAGCATGATAATTACATATATATTTATTCACATATGGATATATGTATTTCTTTTAATTTATTTTGCTTGATATTTTAAATTATATTTAAATCATTATATTAATATTATATCAATATTAAATTATTCTTTTATTCATCTAGGTATAATATTGATTGAAAATTTGAATATGTACATTTTAATTTAATAAAATAAAATTTTAATTAAAATTATTTTATAATAGATATTTAAAATAAATTTTCTCTATAATAAGATAATATTATTTATATTTTTTCCTATTATAAATAAGTGGAAATTAAGGGTGTGTTTGGTATGAAGGAAAACATTTTCCGGAAAATGTTTTCCAATTTTCTCATGTTTGGTTGGGCTAAATGTTTTGGAAAATGTTTTTCAAATCAACTCATTTTCCTCAAATTTAAGGAAAATGACTTCCCTTCAAAACTTAAGGAAAACATTTTCCAAAACTCTATTCCAACTTCAAATTACAAT
>JAJOOS010001146.1:0-118300 GCA_029582725.1 Solanum chiquidenum | reverse complement strand
ATGGAAACTTGTTGATCTCCTCTTTCTTCTCTTCTTCTTTCTCCTTCTTCCCTTCTTCTTCTCTTCTTCACTCTCAAGCCCTAGCTTTCACTCTCTTAAAATGGAACAAAATGATCCAAATATCAGCCTAACACAACAATATATCCTCAAAAGAAATAGCTAGGGAAAAGACCAAAATGCCCTTAAAAATTTCCGGACGGATTCCCTGTCAACTGCCCAACTTTCAAAGGGCATATCTCACTCATACGAACTCGGAATTGAGCAAACTCGGTGGCGTTGGAAAGATCATTCCACGAACTTTGCAACCATAACTGGAACTTCATCTAACTCATCCTGAACTAGAATTTATGGCTGTTCAAAGTTGACCAAAAACTCACCTTTTCCATACTTTGCCAAAATTTTCCAGATTTTTAAATTCCTTCCAAAAATGAAAATTTCCAATTCTAAGCCTCTTCAAAGCTATTTCAAATTGTCGGATGTTACAATATATATATATACATGATACATGGTTGGTATACACTGTCATAACTTTTTACTTTGGACTCGGATTTTTTCAATACGGTGGCGTTGGAAAGAAGTCTCATAAACCTCTAATTTGATAGGTCATGGGACACAACTCCTCATATTCTAAGAGATATGGTTGTTTGAAATTTACCTTTGAAAATACTTTGAACTCGGCTTAGTGCTTGGGGTCCCTAATGACCCTAAATCACTTCCGATACACTTCCTACACTTGGGAATGAACCTTAACACACATGCGCAACTAGGAATCATTCGGTACGATTCTATACACATACAAAGTACGGTTCGGATTTTATCTTAGAAAATTTTGGAGGGTTACAGTTTCACATATAACTAAAATCAAATTTACCATCTATTATAAATCGAATTGTTTTTATTTACAACTATTTATGGATAATATTGATCTGAAAATCATGTTAAATAATAATATACACAATTTATAATTAATTTAATTATATAAAATAATAGGTAAATTCTTAGTTAGATTATGTTGTATATCTTGATTTAAATAAGGAAAACAAGCTCAAATATGCCATCAAATTTGAGAAAAGACTCACTTATGTTCTCCGTTAAAAGTTTAGCCCATCTATGTCATTGATATTTGAGAAAAGACTTATTCATGCCATTATTTTTAACTCCAATTTTGCAATATCATTTTTTATCTCAACAAGACCCCAAACAACTTTTAACACTTTTCAATTAGAGTTTTGGATTAAATGTATTCTTTTTGCTTCTTCTTTCTCAAGAACAACAAGAACACGTGAAGAACATCAAGAACTCCCAAATTTTCAACTTCTTCAATTCTTCACGATATCACCTCAATGAAATGATTATAACATAGTATTTTAAGTGTAATGGTTTATAATAGGAACATATTTTTATTATATTTTAGCGTAAGGTTATCATTATGGTTAAAAAAATGGTCACCAATATATTAACCCAAAATGTATACCATCTAATATACTCATTCCATTTTTTAACCAACATATATAAAATTAAAGAGATAGAAGGGGAAAAAAAATCTACCCATATGAATTAAAACAGAATTGAAGTGAGAAAAAAATCAATAGTAATTGTATCAAATTAATAAGAAATGTGCTAAATGGTAGGAAATCTATTAATTAGATAATAAATTATCACTCCTAAAAAAATCAGCATAAAAAATTAATAAGTCAACCAAAAAAACCGTAACTGAAGAAAGAGAAAAATATTTTTACAATAATAAATGTATAATGGTGATTGTATTAAATTAAATAAGAAAGAAAACAAAAGAATCTTTAAATAAAAAAAAGCATCCAATTATAATTGTGATGGTATAGTCATTATTCAAGTGGAATGAAATGTGAAGTGACAAAATGCTCTTCCCCTTCATCACACTGTTACTATCAAGCATATGACATGTCTCTTATCTTTGGGTACACATAGTAGAAACTTAAATTTGTTCAAACAGTCTTGAACAAAATCAGTGAAGAGTAAAACAGCAATTAAACACAGATATACACATTTACTGAGCTTTTCAACCGTGGAAAATATCTAGTCGAAGATCAGTCAGTGATCAAAGCAGATAATATCTATGGGGATGATAAAATGACTAAGTGCAATGGACATGAGCATTATAACTTGCCTGCATTTGCCCAACCTTGCAGCTGTTTCGACCTCGAAATTGCATGACAATATACAGCTTCAATTCAAGTGGGGAGGGATGGGCTTGCATTAAGGTTGTCCCAGACATGTTAAAATGGGCATATACCTACCATTTCTACTGACTTGTTTATTGCAGAAGACATAACTGGATATGCGACTATGATGACTGAAATGTAGTGTGTCCATCTATTTAGGTGCTAGCGTTATTGGGCAGATTGAGAATGCAACACATCGAGCAGCTTTTGCCAGCATGAACCGCTCATTTTCTGTCAATGGCCTCTCAATCACCTTCATAATATTTGCGTCCTAAATCAAATTAGATACAAAATTTTGTCAGGAAAAGAGACATGCTAGATCATTAGTAAAACAGAATGTCGCACTATTTTATGCTAATCGGGGAAGGATATTAATGAGAAAATGTATTCATATGTTAAGATGGGAATTAGATGTTTTACTTTTAAAGATTGTCATTTTTCATCCTTTTTAAGGGAAGGATACAAAATTTAACTGACCTTTTGCTGTGGTATGAAAGGCCTGACACTGGCAACATCACCAACAACAATTACATTATTGAGATTTCCCCTTTCATCTCTTTCAGTTGGTGAATTGGTTGAATGCCTCCAGTTTCCACTAATTATGTACTTATATAGGTACCTGATAAACAAAGATAATACTTCATACACAACAAAATATACCAAAGAGTAAAAACAGGAAAATCAATATTAATATCGACAAAGGTACAACTTCAGGGAGGAGAAAGAAGCAGAAGGGTGATCTTTAGATTTGGAGAGGTTGAGGGGAAAAAGACAATTCGTATTGGATAAATGGAACCATGTAACGGAGATTCTAACTGACAAGAATGTCCTATGGCATGCAGGACTACAAATTTAAAATGGAGAGTCACTTTAGTGACAAGAAGAATGTAGCTAAAACATAGTCACTTATTTCAGGAAAAAGCAAAGAAGGGAAGCACAATAATACCGATTTGCATGTAACTTGACAATGAAACTTCCACTGACTTCAGGTTCAGCTTCCCTAAAATGCTAATATTTGAAAATTTCAAGAATTAGTATATCAGTTCTCTCATATGTACAGAATCTTGATTAATCATTCTATGTGTCTTCATTGCAAGAACAGCCAAAACAAGTTTGGATCTCTCAAGGCAGAGAAATGTGAACTAATTAGTTGAGATCGGCTTTATGAGATTCTGCTAAGAGAGGGAAGAAGATAAAGATGATATTCAAAGGCATGCGTTCAAGTTGCAATTTGGTTATACAGCAAAAAGAATCATCAAAAAAAGGAAAAAGTATTAGAAAAAGAGAATTCAACACTCCACACTTAAAAAGGAAATCATTATAAAAGCTTGACAATCGCGATGACATGTATGCCTGACAGGAAGAGGCAAAACTTACTTTCCCTGTGAGTCTAACTTCAGCCTCAAATCTTGGACCACCTTTGTGGACTGCCTGAATTGGTTCTTTCCAGTTACCTGTAAAATCTCCAACCAGGTAGACATCCTCCCCCTGTTCAAAAATTTCATACAAAGAGATACTTACAAGTAAATACCCCAATTTAAAACGAATATGGCAGCAGACAACAGTGTAACACCGAGTATGCAACATCCATTCCAAGAATCAGTTTTGACTTTTGAGGAAAAAGGTCAAGAAAAGAGTGCAACATAAAATCTGGGTTCAGTTTCACTGCTGATTTTCTGATACATACAAACATCTGAGGACATCACCAACAAGCACTTGGAGATGATACAATTGATTACCTCGTGCCCATTCCATACAAATGTTACGGCATGCGTTGCAGGCCCATCATGTGCACCATTTTCCACCATAGCTAGGAGATCCCATGTTGCCCAGGCAATGGCTGGTCTGCAACCAATATGTTTTGGATTAAGTAAATCGAGAATGTTCATTGTAAGAAAGGCCAAACAAACAAGAGATAAGATAGGGAACATGACAGTGAGCTAAATAAGATGTTATGGCTACATATGCAAAATGAAAACAGCAAACTTTCAAAATGATGATATTTTGTATACATCATTATACACCAGCTGTCTTCCAACCTATATTGCTCAGACTCTCCAAAACTGATGTTGCACCTGTGTCGGATCCTCCAAAAATACACTACTTTTGGAGGATAACACGCATCCATCGCCATTTATAAAGAGTCCGAGCAACATTGCTTCCAACACTCACCTGCTCATGTGTGTACTAATACCCATGTTTTACCGTTTTAGAATCCAAAGAAATGCGAGTAGAATTTTTTTAATTATGCCCACGGTAGGGTAAGGCAAATGAACCCTTAGCTCAAGCACCTAAATACTAAAGGCCCCAAAAATATGAAGTATTGTATTATTATATACAACATATAATTTATGTAAATATTAACAAAAAGATGTCAATTTTTAATGTTTATTAAAATTTGGTAGAGGTTGTACCATTAGGTGAGTAAATAAGATAAATCTTCCCTTACTAAATTAACTAGTATAATTACCTTCTTATCAATTATAATTTTTCATCCTGTACATATAGTTTGTTCTTTTCATGTTTATGATGATTTCCCCAAGGAAAGTGTCCCAAAAGGTTCGAAACTCAGTGGATAATGAGCTCACCCATCTACCTTTTTCCACTTAAATACCAGACTTTTATATATGGGAGAGTTTGATATCATGACGTGCACCTAACCCATAGATTACATATTGCGCTCTGACCACTAGATTAAAACCATGTGCTCTTCTTTTGTGTATCATTATCATATGGATTTTTATATTTTATTTTTTATGAGAAAAACTATGTCTTTTAAATATATTTTCGTTTTAGGACCTCAAGTCTGTTGACCCACCCCAGATTATGTCCTTGGTGACGTCATACACATGCAAGTACTTATCCAGTCAAGGCCTCCCCAAAAGTAAAGAATGGAACTGAAGATATATGAGAATTGGGAGAAGAACCTGTCAGGCTTGCATGAATGCAACCCAGTGACAAAATTATAGGCTGCACGAAGCGAAGTATCTGTCATCCAATGTAGGTAAGCTACTACACAAGCAGGGGATCTATAAAAACCAGTTGTACAAGTCACATAGACTCTGTGGTTTTTCTTCAGCAAGCGTAGAAGAAGACCAACACAAAAAGGAAGTTTCTTTCTCATGTCAAATGAATCTCCTTCCCTGCAAAAGAAATTAATATGCAGAAGGATTACATAGCAAAACCCAATGTAAAGGAATAAGATCAAGCTCCTTATTTGTTAATCTCAATATGCAAAGAAGATAGTGATAAATGAAACAGGCAAATTGTAAAACTTCTGAAGAGCTAATGGTGCATCTATACAGGCATCACCATCACATTTCCAGTATAACAAAAAGATGGACTTCTCTTAAAGAAGTAAAAAGATAAGAGAGCTCAGGGGGAATGCTAAGGTACTGGATGTATAGAACAGACTGTTAGCTCATTGACGAAACTTGCAATTCAAAAAGTAAACCATTTATTACCTTATGGGATAGTTGATCATAAGGATATTAAACCTTTGGCACGATTCATTGATTATTATTTTTTTCGGTGGATAAAGGGCCCGCCTTTCTACCCTTCTCCACTTAAATACCGGGCTTCGCTTTGCATGGTGTGGGGCTTGAACCTGCGACCTAAGCCACAAATCCTCCACCTTTTGCCACCTTTGCCACGATTCATTGATTATGTTGGCATTAATTCCCCAATTTTCAGCCTCGATCCCACTCTGAAAATTCACCACAGTAGTGATCCCCTGATGCAGATATTCATTGGGTTAGTTGTAAGTAAATGACCAAGAAACAATCATCCTGATGCAGATGTCTGGGTTAGCGTAAGCAAATGAGCAAGCAAGAATTAATTCTGCAAAGGAACACTGCATAATGGTAGGAAAAAGGTGGGCACAAATGTGTCTCCACACTCATATTAAGATAAACACTAAATATGTTCTCAGTACATCCATCAGCATTCCAGTTTCCACAGCTTTTGCTTGTCATATATATTGATTTCAGAATCAACTACATGTGTCCCAATTTTTATAATCAAACCGTCTTCATGCTGCAACTTAAACGTGGGACAACCATACATATTCATGAAAACCACAGCTGCAGGTCATTTGCACGCTGAGTTCACCATATAAAACCATTGATGTACTTTCGTTATATATACACTCATTGTTTCTTTTTGACCTGCTACTAGGATCGGTTAAAGATAGTCATGATACTCTCAGTTCTATCAGATAGTGTGCAAACCAAAATTCTATATGGATTGGAAAAGCTAGAGATGTACAAAACATGATTCTCAGTATATCAGTTGTATATACTTCATGAAATAGAAAGGGAAAAATAAATTATGTTCAAACCAAAACGCATAGCCTCACCACATCTGACAGCATTTCCACATGAGATTCCATTTGTATGCATGATCCCACATATATTTGCTCAGTAATCTGGCAAAGGACACAAGCAATGTACTTCAGAACCAGGCAACAGAAGAGTATCTTCTTGGGGATAAAACGTACCACAGCAGTGGATTAAAATGGTTTTCAGCAAAATTGAAAAGAGTAGAATTCCTGGAGCGGTTCACTTTGTCTCAAGCAGTTGAATATTAATCATTTGAGTAAAGGAAAGGTTCTGCACAGAACAATCTGAATGTCACACCTTGCTGTAGCGCATACCAAGATCATGATTGTAATACAGTTCTCCCTTTGAACGATCCAATGCCTTTACGTATTCTTCCAGTGGGAAATTCCCATGCGCCCATTCAGAATTTCCCGTGCCTTTCTCAGAAAATATGTTGATAATTGGGCTAAATGGTAACGAGGGGGTCCCGTTCAGATTTTCTTGTTCCCTGATTTGATCTCCATCACTCAGAACATTCCATCCATTTAAAGTTAGTAACTTGGGGGAAAATACTACAAATCCGGAGTTCCCTCTGCCCTCACAAGACGTTTGCAAGTTGGACGCGAGTAAATTTTTGTTCCATGTAGCAACGGGAACACGACCTCTATTATATTGAATATCAATATCATCCATAAGATATAGCTGGTGGATAGGAAATGGGAAAGATGGTCTCTCAAGAACCAGGCTACAAGGCCCCGAGTTCTCATTCATCATCTTCCTGCAGAAACCATAGTAAAACACAGTACACTTATTGAAACATCCCACTACTTCAGTCAGAAATGTACTCTTAGCTTAAAATTGGTATAATTTTTATGTTTCATACTCTGTATCGCCAAAGTCTTTGATCTCAATAAGCCCCCCAGATGAAGCGTCACTGGCCTTTTTCAATGTATCACCAACCATTATTATTCTTGATTTCTCAGCATTTCCCTGTGATGAGAATATAAAGTATAATTAGTCAGTTGTGAACAGTAGAGTCGGTTGTGTACAGTAGAGTTAGTTAGAATCAAGTTTGTTAGTTAGTTAATTACTGCCATACCTAGGTGATCAGTGATTGTATATATAGTCACATTGTAACTCTTAAAGCTTTAATTCACATTCAATAGAAACACAATCTTTTCTCTCTCAATTCAGTTACTCTCCAGATCAAGTTGACCTCCATTGACGAGGAAATGGAGCTGGTTCATGATGTTAGTTTTGACATGGTATCAGAGCAAGTTGATTGCTCGTAGTTCTCTTGTTCAAAGTCGCTTCGTAAGCTTCTCTTCTGTACTTACAGAATCTCTTCTGTGTTACTTTCGATTAGCTGTTTGAGAAATTGTGAAATTGTGTTGTGAATTCTCTATTTTCTGTCAATTTTGATTTGGGGATCTTCATCTGAATTTCATTGTGGTGGATCTACTTATTCAAGTTTTTCACCAATTACTTCTCTGGTTGTTTTCGCGTTGAATTTCTTCGCAAACACTCGAATACCATGGAAGCTGATTCCACTTCTAGTTCGACTACAGTTCGATTGGATTTTGCTAGTCCTCTTTACCTGCATCCCTCAGAGAGTGCAGGATCGTCTCTTTTACCTGCAGTTTTCGATGGTACTGGTTATAGATCTTGGCGAAGGGCTGTTCTCAGAGCTCTCTCAGTCAAGAGCAAAATAGGGTTTATAAACGGAGCTATTGGGCGACCTGCTCCTACTGATCCTAGTTTCATGCAGTGGGAGAGATGCGACGACATGGTCACATCTTGGATCTTAAATTCATTGTCCCCTGAATTGCGTGATAGCTTGCAGTACGTGAACAATGCCAAGGAACTCTGGGCAGAATTGGAAGAAAGGTACGATCAAACCAATGGGTGCAAATTGTATCAATTGCAGAAGGAAATTAATGATCTGGTCCAAGGCACTTTAGACATCACTGGATATTACACAAGAATGAAGAAGCTGTGGGAGGAAATGAGTACCATTGATGTCAATTCTCAGTGCACTTGTGTGTGCACTTGTGGGGGTAAAAGCAAATTACACAAGGCTGAACAAGACAGAAGACTGATACATTTTATAATGGGATTGAATGAGATATATACGACTGTCAGAGGCAGCATTCTCATGCTGAATACACTTCCAAGCATGGCTCAAGCTTTTGCCATATTATCCCAAGAGGAAAAACAAAGGGAGGTGAAGCCTCATAATCATACAGCCTTGGATTCCACCTCTCTTAATGCATATGGACAGACCAACAACAGTGCAGGATACAAGGGATTCAGGACAAACTACAATTCATCTAGAGGAGGTGGAACCAGTTCTGGGAATACAAACAATAATACTGGGTTTAGAGGAAATTCTAGTACTAGCAAGTCTTCTTTGTTTTGTGACTAGTGTAAGAAATCAGGACACACGAAGGATAGATGTTACAAGCTTCATGGATACCCATCCAATCCAAATCCAAGGTTCCAAAAGGGAAAAGGCATAGGTTCTGCAGCAAATGTGTGTGCCCCTAATATGAATGGAGTTCAATCTGAAGAGGAACTTGAAGCAAGGAGACAAATGCCATTGAACTTGTCCAAAGTTCAATATGAACAGCTACTCAATCTCCTGGGAACTTTGCAAGTTGGAAATGGAGCCTCAAATTCAGACAACTCAAACAGCATGCTGAATGGAGCTGTGAACTTGGCAGGTATACTTGCTTGTTATTCCTCTATTACTGATATAGGTGATATTTCTTGTAAATGTGTTAAACTGACTGCTGGCTCTTGGATCATAGATTCAGGAGCATCACACCATATGACCTATGATAAGACCACCCTCACAAACATCATTTCACTTCCATATCCCTTTCTAATTTCACTCCCTAATGGTTACAAGGTTAAAGTGACTGAAATTGGTGATGCTTGTTTAAATCCAGCTTTGACTCTAAGCAAAGTGTTATTTGTACCTAGCTTCAAGTTTAATCTCATTTCTGTTCATTGTTTAGCACTACAATTCAATGGTGTAGTCAGTTTTGACAAATTTTCTTGTTTGCTGCAAGGCCCTTCTCTGAAGAGCCCTCTGGAACTTGGTAAAGCCAAGAATGGCCTGTACTTCTTGTGTCACAAATGCCACAATTGTTGTCCATCTGCTGAAAGTAAATCACCTCATGCTAATTGTCATCTTGTCTCTTCTTTAGGCAATACTAGCAGGAGTTTAGATTCTAATGTGTCAAATGGTTCTTCCGTAAAATACTCTCCTATGAATAAGGCAGATTGTACTGTTTTTCCTTCCTTCTGTTTTACTCATGCTTGTCCTTCATTTGAAAATGTCTCTAGTCACACTCATGATGATGAATTTTTGTGGCATGCTAGATTAGGACATGTACCTTTTGTAAAAATGAAAAACATCTCAACTATACCTGTTAATTTTTCTCCCAAACAGCCTTTTACTTGTAATATATGCCCTATGGCTAAGCGAACTAGGATGCCTTTTCCAGAAAGTATCACCACCACCACTAAAGTGTTTGAGTTGTTACATGTTGACCTATGGGGACCATATCATGTTCCCACTCATGATGGATATCATTATTTCCTCATTATGGTAGATGACCACAGGAGGTCCACTTGGACACAATTGCTGAGATGTAAGAGCAATTCCAAAATGCTGAGATGTAATGCTCTCCAAACTATCAAAGCCTTCATATCTCTCATAGAAAACCAATTCCAAACCAAGTTAAAAGCCATAAGATCTGACAATGGGTTAGAGTTTACGTCAGCTGAAGCCACAAATTTCTTCCAAACCAAAGGTATCATACACCAAAGAACTTGTCCTTATACACCTCAACAAAATGGGGTGGTAGAAAGGAAACATAAGTACCTACTTGAAACAGCAAGGGCACTTTTGTTTCAGTCAAAATTGCCTATGAGGTACTGGGGGGAATGTGCATTGACTGCCACATACCTGATTAATAGACTGCCCACTCAACTCCTACAGAATAAGTCTCCATATGAAATGTTGTACCATAAATCACCTACATATTCCCACCTTAAGAGTTTTGGTTGTCTTTGTTTTCCCACTACCTTGAAAACTCACAAGGATAAATTTGAACCTAGAACCACACCTCATGTTTTTGTTGGTTACCCTTTCAATACAAAAGGTTACAAAGTTTTGAATTTAGCTACCAAGAAAGTTGATATATCAAGAGATGTTATTTTTCAAGAAAAGATTTTTCCCTTTGTTATTGCCCCTGATGGTTCTAGTTTCAATTGCATTTTGCAAATGCTTACTCATACCACTAACATGCCTTGTATGCCTGGTAAAGTGAATATTTTTGCTAATGATGATCTACTGGAAAATTTCACACCACATGAAGTCGCTAATAATCAAGTAACCAGTAATACCAACATGAATGAAGTACCACCTGTTGTCCTACATGAACCTACTACTCAAACTACCTTACCTGATCCAAATGCCACCATGCACCATGATACTTTACCAGTACCTACAATATCAGCACCTAGAAGAACAACCAGAACCATACACACTCCTAATTACCTAAAAGAATACACCTACACCATACCTAAGCTGCACTCCCTTACTTCCTTTATATCTCCTCATAAGCATGTATGTTGCGCCAACTTTTGTTCTGATAGTCGGCAGTTAGTAACAACCATTTCACATGAATGTGAGCCTATTTCATTTGAGGAAGCAATATTGCACCCTGCCTGGCAGCAGGCCATGACACAGGAGTTTGAAGCTTTGTATGCTAATGACACTTGGGAGATGGTCATGTTACCTGATGGGAAGAAAGCTATTGGATGCAAGTGGGTGTACAAAATCAAGCACAAAGCTGATGGAAGTGTGGAGAGGTTCAAGGCCAGGCTGGTGGTCAAAGGTTATACACAACAAGCTGGGGTAGATTACACTGAAACCTTCTCACCTGTAGTTAAAATGACTACTGTTAGAACATTAATCTCTTTAGCTGTTAAGAAAGATTGGAGCTTGTATCAGCTAGATGTCAATAATGCCTTCTTACATGGTGATTTGCATGAGGAAGTATACATGACACCTCCACAAGGTCTTGTAGTAGGTTGTGATAACATGGTGTGCAAATTGAAGAAGTCTTTGTATGGACTTAAACAGGCCAGCAGGCAATGGTATGAGAAGTTGGCAAACTGTCTATGTTCAAGAGGGTATCAACACTCAGACAGTGACTACTCATTGTTTTACAAAAGGAAGGGTTGCTCCTTGGTATTTGTTGCCATATATGTGGATGATATAATTCTAACTGGAACAGATATGGCTGAAATCAACTCCTTAAAGAGCTTCCTAAATGATCAGTTCAAGATAAAGGATTTGGGCAAACTACACTACTTTCTGGGACTGGAAATATTATATAGACATGATGGAGTTCTAGTTTCACAAAGGAAATTCACTTCTGATCTCCTAAAAGATTTTGATGTGTTAAGTTACAAGGCCATTACATCACCACTTGATTGCACTGAGAAGTTAACAGCTACAGATGGCAAACTTTTATCTAATCTACTCAATATAGAAAGTTGGTTGGCAAGCTAAATTTTTTAACCAACACTAGAATGGACATAGCTTATAGTGTACAACACTTGAGCCAATTTATGCAATCACCTAGGGAACCACATTTGAAAGCAGCATACCACGTGCTCAGATATTTGAAACAGGATCCAACATTGGGGATTTTTATCTCAAACAAGCCTGATCTCACTATCAGTGCTTATTGTGACTCTGATTGGGCTGCTTGCCCTGACTCAAGGAAGTCTGTTAGTGGATACCTAGTGCTTATGGGTGATAGTCCTATCAGCTGGAAGTCTAAGAAGCAAGCAACAGTATCTTTGTCATCTGCTGAAGCTGAATATAGAGCTGTGAGACAAGTTGTAGGAGAGCTAGTGTGGCTTGAAAGATTGTTGGATGAATTAGCTGTACAATGCTCCTTACCTATCCCTGTCCATTGTGACAGTCAAGCAGCAGTCCACATTGCAAAGAATCCAGTTTTTCATGAGAGGACAAAACACATAGAAATTGATTGTCATTTTGTTAGGACCAAGCTTCAACAAGGCCTAATCACACTCCATCATATTCCCACTGATTCACAGTTGGCAGACATCTTCACCAAAGCTCTGACTGGAGTTAAACATACTGCCCTATTGCACAAGTTGTCTGTAATTACATCACCTCCAACTTGAGGGGGGTGATGAGAATATAAAGTATAATTAGTCAGTTGTGTACAGTAGAGTCGATTGTGTACAGTAGAGTTAGTTAGAATCAAGTTTGTTAGTTAGTTAATTTCTGCCATACCTAGATGATCAGTGATTGTATATATAGTCACATTGTAACTCTTAAAGCTTTAATTCACATTCAATAGAAACACAATCTTTTCTCTCTCAATTCAGTTACTCTCCAGATAAAGTTGACCTCCATTGACGAGGAAATGGAGCTGGTTCATGATGTTAGTTTTGACACCCTGTAAATGACACTTGCTCAAACTAAGAGATTCCTTCATAACGATAAATTCAATAGAAAATGCGAAAATCTACCAAGATCAAGACAAAACAGTTTTTATAAATTTTATAAACTTGCTGTGAAGGGCTTAATCCACCAGTGTGACGGTAGAAACGGATAATCGCATATTGTAAAATCAAAGCTATTGAAATGTAAGGATGTTAATTGCGAAAACTTACTAACCCCTTTCTTTAGAGCATGAACGAAAACTTTGCCATCAACAGAGAGGGCGAAGCGAATACCCAGCGGTTTTACAAGTGTAACCATATACTCATTCAAATTCATGTTGAAAGGTGAATCAGAAGATGAAGACATAACAGAAATCGGCCGATACTGTCGTCGTTTAACTGCCGAACTAGATGTAAACCGTCATCGTTGAAGCACAACTCTACTCCCCAAAATGACGAGGAAGCCACACATTTCTTCAACTTGTCCGACGAAGAAGACGAGAAGTTACCATCGTTGAAAACTCTGCAATTTGGAAGTTGTAGTGAACACATTTTGAAACAACAATGTGATTGATTGTAGGAAGAAGTAGTGTAATTTTGTGCGAAGGTTCTAGGGACATGGAAGAAGATGATTATATGAGAGATTAGCTGAAGAAGGAGAAATGCCGTTGATCGGAGCTAAGAGTTGAGAGGCAGAGGCCATTACGCACATTACGCGCAACGACACGTGCCTCTCCTGACCTTTTCTATTTGGTGCAACCCACTTTATATTTCACTTCACACTATAATCAATCAATTTTAATCCCTCCATCCCAATTTACGTCACACATTTTTTATTTCGAAATTCAAATAAGTTAAAAGTAAATTTTTATTAGGACTTATAATACATTTTTATTTAGTTTATAAATATATAAATTTTATTTTAAATAATTTGAAGATTTTATGCAAGAATTTCTAATCAAAATTAAGTTGTTTGACATTATTTGAATTTGTAATAGTAAGTTTAATTAATTTGTTTTTGTTACAAATACATTATTATATTATAGATATTTATTAACTATTCTTACATCTTTGTGAACAAGTGTCCAATCAAATAAGTAGCTTGCAATCAGTTTACAAGTCATTTTGCTAGAAATTTTCTCTAATTAACAACTTGCAAGTAGCTTTCCAAAGTATTTATGTTCTTCTAGAAATATGAAATTATTTCAGTACGTTGGCATTTCAATTTAAAGTTGAATAATATATGAGTCTCTTTCTTGTCTCTGATATATTTACTTTATATTCTTTATTTCATGACAGATAGGGGTGTACATTGGTCGGTTCAGTTTTATATATTGTCGGTTTTTTGGTTTTTAAATACACTAAATCAATAACAAACAATAAGATATTTTTTATCGATTTTTGATTTATCGATTCTTTTTCATAACGGTTCGGTTTTCAATTTTTGGTTTAACCAATAAGAAAATACTTATAAAACAAATATAAGACTTCTCTAAAAAAAATGATGCGACTAGACAATAATGTAACTTTACAAATGCTCATAAAATAGAAACAATAATAGCAAACATGAAAAAAAAACTATACAAGTGTAACAAAAAGAGAAATTAAGAGGATTATGATTCTTACTTTAGGTTTTGAGGTTTTGTATTATGTGAAATGGTGTGCCCAAAGTCACTGTGAAATATGAATGGGAGGCTAAATAGCAAAGACAGTAACTAGTAAGGTATTGACATTAATATTTAATATTTATGTAGGTAAAAGTAGTAAATTACTATAGTCTTAATGGATTATCGATTTACCGAATAACCCAATATTAAAAATCAGTATCGAACCGATAACCCGATAATTATTTCTTACAAAACCATTAAAGACCGTTAATCCAATAACCCAATAGCAATCAAGCAATAACACTTTTATGATTGGATTTATCGGTTGGTTCGATGTTTCACTACCCTAATGACAGGTTATCAGCACAACAGATTCATACTTTCTTTTCTTAATTAATGTCAAGTTTTTTAAAATTTGAATTTGTTGTCATGCATATAACGGGCAAAAACAACCTATTTTTCATACTTGATATTGAAAGTCATCTTGATGTGAAAGGTCTAGTGGACATTATGTAAGATAAAAATTTGATTGTAAATCAAGACAGTTTGGAAAAAATGATATTCGTCCGCCATCACCTTGAGGGGGGCTTGAAACTAGATCAATTTCTAAATAGAAACTGAAATATTTGTGGAATAATTCAAAAGATATTTATGACCACTTGAAGATGGTCGTACTTCTATGTAACATCTCGAATTTGAAAAGATGGAAAAAGATTGCAATTTTTCCTGGAATTGTTGCCAGTACCAACGGAACCACAGACGGTATGTGGGCTGGTAAACGGGCCGTAGGTGGAGCCGTGGATGGCAAGGTCAAAAATTCCTACAATTATCAAGTCCAACACTTTTATACGATTCACCAGGTCGATCTGTCATCCAATACGAGTCGTAAATAGGTCTCTTAGGTGACTGTCAGACTTAGTCGGACTTTAAGAAATTTCAGCTGGACTCATGGAGGCCATGTACGGACCGTAGGTTGACCAACGGACTGTACATGGGTCCCCTCAGTCAAGGGCCCAAGAAATAAGCTTCTGGACCATCGACGGTCAACTAGGACGGTCTGTAGGTGGGCCCACGAACCGTACGTCCCCACCGTTGACGGAGGTCAACAATTATTTTTAGAAGGGATTTTGAGTCTTTTCCTAATTATTCTTACTCAACACTATGTCGTTTTACTTTCTATTATAGACCCTATATAGACGTTTTTACCCCCAAATTACCCAATTTAACTCATTCTTCTAAATTGTCAAAGTTGATCAAAATTCCTCTCCAATTTTTTCTCTCTAAGAAGAAGAAGAAGGGGGATAGGGTTTCAAGGTCAAGTCTCGAATTCACCATTGATTGCAAGTTATTGGCATCAAGGTATGATAGTATTCACCTATGGAGTCCTTTCCTCCATAAGGTTCCTAAATTCTCCAATTTTGTAAGGTAGAATCTCCAATGGAAGTTAAGGTTTTTACACAATCTCATGGGTTCTTTTCAATTTTGATCTGATTGATTGTTTTATGTCTTTTTATGCATGAATTGAAGTAATTGCATGTTTCTAAGTTGAATTCCATGAACCCATTTGAAATCCATGATTTCTAGACTAGTCATATGAACAAACTTCTGAACTTTGAAAGATGAATTTATGAAGATATGCATGTTCTTCATGAAGTGATGAAAATGATTTAAGATTTTTTTTAAGAGTGAAGCATCAATGTTATTTTTGTGAAAGAATCTCTCACGTAAAGTATTCACAAGGTTGAAAGGTTTTCTCAGCTAAGATGAATCAAGTTACGGAGATATTCTAATGATAAGATAAGCGGCGATTACCCATGTCATCTAATGATAAGACAAGTGGCCAATACACATATCTCATGAATGTTGACATAAGTTAAGACTAATTACTATTCCGTGGAATTTATGCTTAGCACCGAGTGGACAAGTGGCGAACACCCATGTCCCATAAGTTATGTGCCACTATCATGAACCAAGGTACTCCCTAGGCGTAACATGACGTATAGGACCTATAGAGGCCCCATACAATCCACTTAGCATTCATAACATAGGAAATAGAACGAAAGAGATAAAGAACAACATTTCAAGTCCAAATCATTTTATAAAAGTAAAGCGGAAGTCTAAACGTTTGTCTCATTAACCATCGAGTACATAAGAATGAATTTTGGGCCTAGAACATACATCATGTCCAAAATCTGAAAGTAAGAAAGAAATTGAAAACAATGAAGATCCGTCCTCGAAGAATGAGGACTCACCAAAGCTTGGAATCTCTTAAGTCAATCTCTAGCCATGAAACTGAGAACCCTGAATGTCAGACCCTACATTTGGGGAAATGTACGCAAGAGTATGCGTTAGTACAAAATATGTACCAAGTATGATAGACAAGCATATAAACATTTAAGTCATGCTAAAATAGGACATTTCATGACATGCAATGACCAAGCTAAAACGTGATATAAAAAGGATTAGAAAACATAAGTAGTAAAACCATGGTCAATGTAAGATAACATCTTTAAGTTCTTTGAATACATGTGAGATACTTCTTGAAGTAACCTTAGTTCATTATTATTGTGGGAAGTAGCCTTAACCGACATAGAGACCATGTGAGCTATAACATGATCCCCAGTGTCTCCCACACCGAAAGGGTTGTCTTACTTGCCAAGGTAAAGACCATGAACTTCTAGCTTAGGTGGATCCACTAGCTAATGTCTATCTAGACAATCATCCTATGGGGCACATATGTAAGGGATAATGAGATTGCTTATATAAACCCGACCTCTACTCATGGGAAAGCTTCCATCTCAATATCCTCTCGGTACTAAGCATAAATCCTACAGAATAGTAATTTTCTTACTTGTTCTCATTATCCATGGAAGGGCACGTCATCTTGCCAATCCAAGCTAGGTCATAAGTCATAAGTCATAAATCATCCATGGAATGGTATCATTCAATAACCAATCCAAGCTAGGTTTCATTAGGATAGCTCCTTATCTTTGATTCATTTAGGTGAGAAGACCTTTTAACCTTAGAACCCTTACTATGTGAGAAAGTTTTTCACAATCATGCTTTCATGTGTATATGAGAAAACCCTTTATACAACACAACAACAATACAACAACTTTATCATTGATACTTCACCCTCAAAGTATCCTTAAAATATTTTACATAAATTTCATAAGAAGATGCTTAATTTCATAAACTCTTCATTCATAATCCAAAATCCACATGATATCATCATAATTTGGAAAACATGGGAATTACATGGGTTCATGGGGAATCATCACAAAACCATAAAATTTCTTCAATTCATGCATAAGAGATCATAATTCCATCAATTAAATCAATAATCAATAGAACCCATGATATAAAAGAAAAGCCCTAACTCAATTGGGGATTTCTAACTTTGAAAATAGGATTTGGGAACTCCATGAATGGGATCCATGGATGAAAACTATAATACCTCAATGCCAAAAGTTTGCCTTCAATGGTGGGATTGGAGACTTTTCTTGAAACCCTAGGTTGAACCTTTCTTCTTCAAGTTTCTAGAGAGAGAAATAATTTGGAGAGGAAGAACTTGATCTTCTTTAGTAAATTTATGAGAATGACTTGAATGTGTAAGTTTTGGGGTTAAGGTCACTTATATAGGGATTCTAAGTAAAGGAAAAATGACATATAATCAAGATAAAATAATTAGAAAAAGACCCAAGTGTCCTTAAAGTCACTTATATAGGGATTCTAAGTAAGAGAAAAATGACATATAATCAAGATAAAATAATTAGAAAAAGACCCAAGTGTCCTTAACTTACAGCTGACGCGAACCTCTAGATGGAGGCCCACACGAGCCGTCAAGGACTTTACTGGCCGTAGTGGCAGTCGTGGTCCTTGACCAGTGGCTTGGGGAAAAACTCCTTGTGGCCTTGCCCCTCCACACCCACCTTGATGAGCCGTCTGGCTCTTCACGATCCATCTGAGGGCTCGTGGGAGGAGGCTGCCTTGGGGAGCACACTACCTATTCCTTCACGGGCACCACCACGAGCTGTGGTGCCCTTCACGACACATTTAAGGGCTCTTGGGAGGGGAACCCATCTTGGCTAACCACTTGAGGGCTTCACGAGCACCACCATGAGTCGTAGTGCCCTTCACGGCCTGTGAGGGGCTCCATGAAGGGTGCCTTGGCTCTGTGGAGGGCTAGTGATGTAACATCTCGCAACTAGAAAGAACTAGAAAGAAGTTTAAAATCTGGAAATAGTTATTTTTGGAAAGTATAAGGAAATTTGGAAAATTTTAAGTTAAAGTGAGTTTTTGGTCAACTTCAAACGACCATAACTCCTAGCTCAGGATGAGTTAGGTGTAGTTCCATATATGGTTGGAAAGGTCTTCGAATGATCTTTCATACGTTGCCAAGTTTGTGAAAATGGCACAGAGTCGTCAAAAATCCTACACTGATGTTAGGAGAAGGGCGTTAGAGTTCGAAGTAGATGATTGGGTATATTTGAAAGTTTCACCAATGAAGGGTGTTATGAGGTTTGGTAAGAAGGGGAAGCTTAGTCCCAGGTATATTGGACCTTATCGCATAGCCAAGAGGATTGACAATGTAGCTTATGAGTTGGAGCTGTCACAAGAATTAGCAGCGGTTCATCCGGTATTTCATATCTCCATGTTGAAAAAGTGCATGGGCGATCCTTCAATGATCATACCAACTGAAAATATTGGGATCAAGGATAGCTTATCCTATGAGGAGATTCCTGTTCAGATTCTAGATCGCCAAGTTCGCAAGTTGAGAACAAAGGATGTAATATCAGGCAAAGTCCTTTGGAGGAACCAATTTGTTGAGGAAGCTACTTGGGAAGTTGAAAAGGACATGAAGAAGAGATATCCACATCTCTTTGAATCCGAAGAAACTGCAGATCAAGGTACTAATTTTCTTCTTAATGCTCTTTAACTTATGAGTGAGCATGTTGTTTGATTGCATTTGCTTGTTGGGTGTTTGAATTTGATGTTACACCATAAGCCTAGTAAGAGTAATCTCATTCGAGGACGAATGTTCCCAAGGGGGAGATATTGTAACATATCACAACTAGAAAGAACTAGAAAGAAGGTTAAAATCTGGAAATAGTTATTTTTGGAAAGTATAAGGAAATCTGGAAAATTTTAAGCAAGTTAAAGTGAGTTTTTGGTCAACTTCAAATGACCATAACTCCTATATAAAGATGATTTAGGTGTATTTCCAGATATGGCTGGAAAGCTCTTGGAATGATCTTTCCAACGCCGCCAAGTTTGCGCGATTCTAAGTTCGGATGAGTGAGTTATGCTCTTTGGAAGTTGGGTTGTTGGATTAAGGAAATGTCCAATCCAGAATTTTAAGGGGTATTTTAGTCTTTTCATTGACCTTTTATTTTAATCCATTTTTAGGGCTAAGGAGAAAGGAGAAGAGGAAACAAGAACGTTCAAGATTGTCGAAGTTTGGCTTGTGGAATTCTTCGGGGGTGATCCCTACAAGGTATGTGAGATCACATAGCATTGGGTTAATTCGCCCATGTGCCAAACATGATTTATTTCAACTAATTTAAATTCTTAAAAGCTTAGAAATTGGGTTCTTGAATGGGTTGTTGAAGTTTCATTAGATTCTTGTTTTGTTGAATTCGTTGAGGAGTTGTTTGATCCTAATCTGTGATTTTATGTTCGATTTTTTAGTAGAATCTGATGTACTTTGAACATTTAATCAATTCTAAGTGTTGGGTAAAAGAACCCACGGAGTTTAGAGCTGAAAAATGAAGAAGAAGATTTCGTCGAACGAAATCTAGCACTGCCTATGCGTCGCGGAGCTGGTTCCCAGATTTGGGAATTTCTGGTTCACGTCGCGGAGCTGTCACGGAGTGTTCTGCCTCAAAAGACATTTTTAAAACCAAAATTTAATTATGCCTCCGCGTCGTGGACCCACCTTCAAATATTGACTTTCAGTTTTTTCTCATGTTTAGCTATCTACAATCATTCCTAAACATCATGAGATCTTTCCAATCACAAATCTTAATCCTTGAATCCATAATTCAATTCAAGGATCAGTTATGAGTCAAGTCAAGAAAAGTCAAGAGTCAAGTAAGAGAAGTTCATTTCAAGTTTTCATAAGTCTTTTACAAACTTTATAACTTTGTTTTAAATGATATATGGGAACTAAGTATTCCCAAGAGTAAATATTTTCACATTTCAGATGAGAGGAAACTGATATTTCCAAAAGAGTTTTGAACAGAAAAAGGGGAACATTGATTCCAAGAGAGATTTTAAGCTAAGTTTGAGTAATTATCTCAAACCAGAGAAGAAGTTATTTTAATAACATATGAGTTAAGTATATTTTGGGAGTAGTATTGAGCACATATATGAGGATGCGAGTTCATATTAACTCAAGCCCCCATAAACCATGTAGCAATCATGGGCAGAAAAAAGGTCATACTTTTTAGATGATTCCTTAGTGCTTTTCCGCATAGACTAGTGGATCCATTTAGTAGTTCAGGTTCTATACCGATGGAAAGGTATAGGACGGTCCTTGTCAATGTAAGGTAAAATATTGTACCATCACTTAGGCTCATAGTGATGGTTGTCGGTTAGAGAAACTCCCACATAAGTTATTGTACTTTTATATACATCAGTTTATTGTATTTTTACATATATTTCAGAGTTATGTTGTATCCTTGTATATACACAGAGTTGACATCATGTTTTTAAACAACTTTTCTTTATATTGCACTTGTTTTAAACTGCTTTATATTAAAATGAGTTCTGTTAAGTATTCATGAGTTGAGAAAAGCCAAGGTAAGTGTTTCTTTCAGATTCCCTTTCAAGCCTATGTTGTTTTAGCATTCCAACTCGCATACTCGTACATTCAATGTACTGATGCTAGTTGGGCTACATCGTCTTATGATGCATACGCAGGTAACCAGGATCAACATCCAGCGCCTCGTTTATCCAGTTTGAGCATTCAGAGTCTGTTGGTGAGCCTCCTTGCATTCCGGAGGACTCTTTTATTCGCTTTCTAGTTTAGTTCATTAGGATGTTGTGGATTTGTCCCAACATCCATCTCAGTTATTTTAGAGGATTCATAGAAAGTTAGTAGTTCAGTAGTCTTTACATTATCATTCTTAAGTTAAAGACTTGGGTTGTCATTTTTGGCCAAGTTGAATGTTTGATTCTTTTAACATTCTAAGGTATATTATTTAGTTGTTTCAGTTAAGTTAAGTGTTATTGATCATTATAAGTATGCATATTGTCTTCCGTCGATTTAAGTAAGCTAGGTCAAGATTTTTCTTGGGGCCAGCAATGGTCTTCGAGTGCCAGTCCCGCCCAGGGTGTAGGCTCGGGGTGTGACAAGTGACCTCCATCTTGACTCTCTTTTCTTGATTTCTTGATTTTGGGATGTTACATTATCTTCCCCTTGGAAACATTTGTCCTCAAATGAGATCCTAGTTATCACATGAAGAAAAGAACTCTAAACTAGCAATCCATCATGCATGCAATCACATAAATTCACATATCTGAGGAGGAAACATCAACTCCGCGCTAAATCAGTTCAAAATATCATATCATGAAGTCTATATGGAACTCATACTCAAATGCAAATAAACATGTAAAAATCAATCAACTTGACTCATTTTCTTAAACTTGAGTTTTTTCATAATCATGCATAATTGAGGAAATCATAACAAGTTTGTTTGGAAAAGTATATTTGGTCAATTGTCAACCAATTGGATGACATAACTCTATAAGAATTGAAGCTTTGTTTTATGATTGATTGATGATTACAGGAACTAACATGCAATCCATTATCATCTCTAAGTTCTTCAATATTCACATTTTTATAATGTAAATAGTAATATTAGAGAGGGGAAATTCATAATCTTCACAAAGTATTGAAGCACAATGAATATAGATAATATCATTTCAAGACATTTAAATTTATAACACCAAGATTTTTGATAGTGCTATATAAGTATATCATCCTCCTACAATAAGAACAATAATTTGCAAATCTCAATAATACAACCTCACAATTAAGTGCAACCTTCATTTTGTAAGACTGTAAGTTCACCATTATCATCTGCATTGATGACTCTGCTTCCACGATCAATCGTTGCCTACTAAGTGCCATGTAAAACTTGTTGGGTTGTTCTTGAAGTGAAACACCCAAGAAATTTTGGGGAAATTCTGACACATTTGCTTGTTCTAGTAAAAGAAGAAAAATCAATCAACAATCAAATCTCGTATGCTCTTAAAAATGATATGATGTGTAAGTTAGAAATGTGAGGTTGAAATGGGTTCACATATGTACAATATAACAAGTCAAACTAACGTTTAAAGGAATAGTTCAAAAATGTTACTTACATATATATCAACATTTGTATGCATTCGTTAAAACCTAGAAGGATCATGGTTCTTCTCACCAAAGGTTGCTCAATGGAAACCATAACTTCTCTTTAAAAAAAATCTACCCCATAAATATTTACATTCATGCCCTAACTATTTATTTTCAAAAATAATCCTATAAATCTTAAAATCCTTTTGCCTCCCCACACCCCCCCCCCCCCAAATCTTTTTTTATTGAAATTTTCTTGCTTGTGCTCCTCTGTGACTTTACCACTTTTCCAAAAAAGGTTATCTTACAAAAGAGGTCTAATCAATCAATTAACTATATAATTTTGGGTGGTCGGTCATACCAATCAACCTCAACCATTTTGATATATTCTTGTACCTGCATTTGGCTGCCAATCAGGGGCGGAGCTACCCTTGCCCAAGGGGTGTCAAGCGACACCCCTTCATCGGAAAATTACGTTGTATAGGTAAGTCAAATTCTGATTTTATACCTATATATATTAGAATTGACACTTCTGAACCAAGTTGAAGTGTTGGTTCAGCGGTTCAGGGGCTGCAAAGTTCCGCCTTGTCATTGACCTAGGCGTTGGGATTTCGAACCTTGCTGAAGTCTTTTTTTTTTAAAGGCTTTCAGCATTTTTTTTTTACTTTTTAGACAATTGTAAGTTCTGTAACTTTTTGTCTTTAGTTTTTAGATAGCTAAACGTTTTTTTCCTCCAATTTTTAAACCATTGACTTAAATTAAGTTTACTTTAATATTTTACTTTTTAAAAAGAAAAAAAATACACTTTAGGGATTTAGAGTCTAGGGATTAAACAAATCCCCAATTCCAAATCAAAAGTTTTGAAGAGGAAGAGTCCAAAAAAGTGGTCTTTGTTCGCTGACTGCGTCGTGCAGTCGTCTTCAGACTTCAATCGCCATTGCTCGGCGTCAATCTACGTTCTGGTCATGGCAACGGTAAGTTCCTATTTTCTTACACCTTGTATTTATTTTCCTCGTCCAATTTGTTGATGCCAGCCATCATAATGCTCTGTTTATATTTACTTGTTTTGTTTAGGATTGATTTATCATTTGCAATTATATATTTTTCTCATGAAATTTTTGTTTTACAATTCAGTCTCAAAAATCAGTGAAAAACTATTTTTTCCAAGTACCAAAATCAAATTTGGCTTCTAATAGTCAACTTACACGGGAAGAAAATGCCAACCAATCAGAAGTACCACTCCATTCTTCTCAAAGACAAGAAATTGATTTAAATTCTTTAGAATTTGATCCAGCGAAAAGGACTCCAATCTTGAACTATCATCCAAATGATCGTGATGTAATTAGGAGAGCATACCTCCGACAAGGTCCTTGTCAACCTGAGAATCATATTTTTCCTCAAACAAACTTTTATGGAGATATGCGTCGTTTTAATCCTGAATGGTTTAAAGAGTATCATGATTGGTTGGAATATAGTGTAACTAACGATGCAGCATATTGTTTGAATTGTTATTTGTTTAAAGATGATAACATTCATCAAGGTGGAGGTGAAGTATTTTCTACTGTAGGGTTTAAGAGTTGGAATAAGAAGAAAAGTTTTAAGCAACATATTGGTGGGCCGAATAGCACTCATAATCAGGCAAAAAAGAAAAGTGAAGATCTAATGCGACAACAACAGTCTATTATATCTGCATTTGAGAGACAATCTGATCAAGTTAAGCATGAGTATTGGCTTCGCTTGTCTGCCTCAATTGATGTAGTAAGACTTCTTTTGAATCAAGGATTTGCATTTCGGGGTCATGATGAATCTAAATCATCACTTAATAGAGGTAATTTTCTTGAAATTCTCTCATGGTATGCGAAACATTGTGATAAAATTTATGATTATGTATTGGAACGTGCTCCTGAGAATGACCAAATGACTTCTCCAATGATTCAAAAAGATATTGTCACTGCATGTAAGATAGAAACCATCAAAGCTATTATCCAGGAATTAAATGGTGACTATTTTGCTTTATTGGTTGATGAATCTTTTGATGTGTCACGTAAGGAGCAAATGGCTATCGTTTTACGATATGTTGATCGAATGGGATTTGTGATGGAGCGATTGATTGATATTGTACATGTTCAAGATACTAGTGCTTTATCTTTAAAGGGGGCAATTGTCAATGTACTTGCTCAACATTCATTGAGTCTATCCTATGTGCGCGGACAATGTTATGATGGGGCAAGTAATATGCAAGGCGAGATGAATGGCCTTAAAATGTTGATTAGGCAAGAAAGTATCTCAGCTCACTCTATTCATTGTTTTGCTCATCAACTTCAATTAACTCTTGTTGCAGTTTCTAAAAAATGTATTCAAGTGGGAGAACTTGTATTATTGGTTTCAAATGTTTTGAATGTGTTGGGAGCTTCTTTTAAGCGTATGGATGAATTTCGAGATTCTCAAAAAAAAGAATTCAAGAGGCATTAGATATGGGTGAACTTACAACCGGTACCGGCTTGCATCAAGAACTTGGTCTTATAAGAGCCGGTGATACTCGTTGGGGATCTCACTACAAATCTTTTAGCAATTTTATTCTTATGTTTGGATCTATTGTTGATGTTCTTGATGCACTTGTTGTTGATGCATATTCTACCGATGAAAGAGCTAAGGCAACAGGATATCTCGAAGCTTGTCAAACATTTAAGTTTGCTTTTATGTTGCATTTGATGAGAGATATCTTAGGAATCACAAATGAGCTCAATAAATCCTTGCAAAAGAAAGAACAAGATATTGCAAATGCTATGCTACTGGTTGAAGTAGCAAAGAGAAGGTTGCAAATGCTAAGAGATGATGGATGGGATGCACTTATTAATAAGGTATCCACATTTTGTATCAAGTATAACATTTTGTTACCTAATTTTGATGAGCCATATGTTAATTCTGGAAGATCAAGGCGTAAACCTGCCGATTATACAGTCTTACATCATTATCGTGTTGAAGTATTTTGTAAGATTATTGATTGGCAGCTTCAAGAACTCAATGATCGTTTCAATGAGGTGACTACTGATTTGCTTCATGGAGTTGCTTGTTTGAATCCAGTTGACTCATTTTCTAGTTTTAACATCAGAAAAATAATGATAATGGCTAAGTTATATCCTGATGACTTTGATGAGTTTAGTATGAATGCTCTTGAGAATCAACTTGCCACTTACATTATTGATGTTCGTGATATGGATGAAAGGTTCTCCAATCTTAATGGACTTTGTGATCTCTCAAGAAAATTAGTTGAGACAAAGAAGAACCTAAACTTTCCTCTTGTATTCCGCTTAGTGAAATTTGCTTTGCTTTTACCAGTTGCCACTGCATCCGTTGAAAGAGCTTTTTCGGCAATGAAGTTTATTAAAAATGCCTTGCGGAATCGGATGAATGATGAGCTTTTGAGCGGTTGTCTAGTTCCTTATGTAGAAAAAGATGTATTTATTAATATTTCTAATGATACTATTGTAAAAACATTTCAAGAGATGAAACCGCGTCGAGTACGGTTGTAATAATGTAATTATGTTTTGCTTTTATTAGTAAAATTTATTTTGTTGAATTTTTTGTGTGCATACTACTTTATATTTTGACACCCCTCAGTCCAAATTTTGGCTCCGCCACTACTGCCAATGTGAAACCCTAACAAACAAAGTAACAAATTGTACACTTCAACATACACACCAAAATCTTTCAAAAATGTTATGTTTCTAGTGAATTCAAAGTCGTTGCCATTTGATTGGCATGTTGTTGATTGCAAGTACATTTTCCTTTTTTCCTCTTAACAAAAAAATCATCCAAAAAGAAAAACGTTTGGCTAATGCAATCAGAGATAATCGAATGAATCTTAAAGTCGCTATGTTATAGTTTGAAAGTATAGGAAAGCATACAACTATATACATAGTAGGACAAGTACCTTGAACATAAATCAAGTCATTAATTTCATGTCATATTTGGATTTTGTTACCAAAATTAAGTAATTTACCTTTTATGGTTATACTTATTAGGTAATAAAAATAGTATTTCTTTTTCCTTTTAATTTATTGGGGAATCAATATTTTTTCCTAATTAGCGTCCAAGATAGAAATAGAAAATAATAAATAGTCATCCTAAAATGTAGGTCAAGATCATATTTTGTCCAAATTGTATCTAGTCTCTATATTTATTTCTCTTAAATAATATACTTTTTGATAAGAGAAAAAATTGTTCCTTGAAGGATCAAAAACAAGTAAAAAAAATTCATGCTCAAATATGAATTCATTTTATTAAAATAAACTATGTAGTATATTTGTTTCATTTGATATGATACAAAAATTTTTTATACTTATTAGGTAATTAAAATAGTATTTTCAATTTTTGTGGAATCAATACTGTTTATTAATCTTCCTCAAATATAGAAATAGAATAATAATAAATATTTATCTTTAAATGTAGTTCTGAATTAAAAAAAAATAGAATGGTATCTAATTTACATATTTATTTTTATTAATTAATATACCAATTAAAAAAAAAGATGTTTTGAAGGATCAAACAAGACAAAACATTAATCCACAAATATGAATTGTTTATAGTAAAATAAAGTATATACTGTCTTTATTTCATCATATACAACACAATTCTGCATTAGGCGTCAAATAATTTCTATCCAAAATTCTTATCTACCTTACATTCTTTTAATTATAAATTTTTGACTTGAGTTACATTTTTTTTTAAAAAAAATTATTTTATTTTTAATAAGAAAAATGATACACGTAAAATTTGTCAACAATGCCAACTATAAGAATTTGTATAGTAGCCAAGATATTAAAGAGTTTTTCCACATCAACTATCCCATTCAGAGTGTTACACTATTTTATTGTACGGAAAAGAGATTAAAATGCCCCTCTATTGGTGAAGGCAGTGTTCCTAACATGTTAGTTGAAATTAACCCAGTGAAACACATTTCAAAAATTTATTTTGTGGCTCGTCTATTGGAAAGGTGGTATGCTTAACAGGTTAGGCGAGCTCGCCAAAGTTGACAGTGCACAATTTTAAAGAACTTGAGCAAGATGGGCGAAGTCATCTCCAACTCGGTGATTCGTAGAATTGGTTTTGACGGGCTAAGACAAGTCCACCGAAAGTGACAGTGTAAAATTAAAAAGAACAGGCACAAAAGGTGATGTCCACTCCCATTTGGCGATACACCAAGTGAGTTTCGGCGAGTTAAGACATGCCCAACGAATAGGACAGTACCCAGGTCACATATTCAAGCAAGGAAGGCAGGCTGAACTTACTAGGAGATTCACCTAATTGCCTTTGCGAGCTAAGACAAGCCCACCGAGCAGGTAGTATTCAGCCTAGTGCCTATTTTTACAAATTCAACTATTATACACAACAATACCCAATTCTCAATATGTTTTACAATCTACGCACATATTTTTCTATCCATGGGTTCTTAGACTTCCCCCAAATATCACAGAGTATTATCCAAAATGAAGATTTTCCCTTAAGAAAGTTGTCACTCCATCTATCATTGGGCAAAATCATGCAATTAGAGCAACACTAGGCTAATCAGACTTCACCCATACTCAATTCAAATAAGACCCAATACACACAAGGGTTCAATTCCAAATTTTCACCAACATAATCAATTTTAGCAATTTTGGGCATAAAATCAACTATCTAACTTATGGGCACATTTCAATATGATCTATTTAGCATTACCCATATAAATCAAACAACAATATACTTCAAATGACACTAATCCCATATAAAAAACAACAATTTCTAGCACAAATGATAAGATAGAGCTCAAAACCTAACCTTAAAGATAGGAGTAAAGTGTCAAATTGAGGGAACTAGGGTTGGGATTGAGATGCAAGCAATCCAAACAACTTCGAACAAGTGAAATCACGCAATGGAGGCACACAAACACTAAAAATGTGGGTATTGGGAGTTTAGGATGGAAATAAGCACAAAGAGATGAAAGGGTTTCTTTTTGAACCTGAAAAGACTCTTGGAATATTTAACTCAGACCCACTAGGCGGACTGCAACTAACATCGCTGAACACATTCAGGCTATCACCGAAAGAGATAAAGCTCAGTGATTAAACCTGAACGGATACCAAACCTGAAGGATGATTTGGTGAACTAAATGGAGTCTGCTTAGTACACTTCGGTGGATCGCTAATTGGAGCCCTGATTGCTTAAATTGACATATACTTTCTTCAAATTTTCAACCTAGAAGGCGGACATGAAGATGTCCACACAACATGCTCAGTGGATCGCCGACTTGGTCTTGACATCGCCTAAGTTACCTTTCTCAACACTTTGACTTCATTTTCTCCTGAACTCACAATACACGTTATTGAAAGCAATAAAATAAAATAAAAACTTGGGTTCCCTCCAAAGAAGCGTCTTTTTTAACATCGTGGAGTAAAATAATTATCATTTCCTCAACAATCATTCTTGGGATTTGGGATGGTGTCACTAGACGACGTCCCTTTTGCCTTGGATTTAGATGGATGGAAATCAGATGTATTTGAGCCTCCAATTGTTTGATAGATATCGAATGAGAGGTTACTATTTGATTTAAGGTGGAGAAGTCATTATTCAAATCCTTCAACACTTTTTCAGATTCAACCTTATTGAATATCCTTGTGAGCATTTCATCGATTCGGTTTCCTTCCCGTCAGCTGGTTCCTTTGGTCTTGGACGATCATGAGGAGGAATGTACATATCTTTTTCAGCCTCCGATCTCTCCAATTTCCACCTTTTCAATCTTTTCAACTGTTATCTCGCTCTTTGTTCCAACCTTGGTTCCCACCTTGTCATTGGTAGTTTGGGCGAGAACCCCCTATTTGATTTCTCAAGTATTGTACTCCTCATTGTACAATGCCTCGAAGTTGGCATCTTTCGGGCACTACCAACTACTTGTTCCAATTGTATTTACTGATTTAAATTCACCTCCCATGACATGTTTGGACAACAAATTGAGTTGGGTCATCATTTTAACCATGTTTTCATATCACTCATGATCCTTCTCAATTCGTTCTTTGCTCATGCTCAGTTTTAGAGAAGACATTTAGTCCTCTCTAGTATGTCATGCTTGATTGACTTTAATCATGTCATCTAACAACAATGTTGCTACTTCATACATACGGCTGTCGCATCGGTCCACCTTGGGCATGTTGATCAGTCACACCTTTGTTGATTGAATCAAGGCTACAATAAAAATATTGCAGCAGCAAATGATCCGGAACACCATGTGTTGGACATTGTAAGAGCAATATGCGAAACCACAACCATGTCTCATGTAGAGGTTCACCTCCAATTTTTTTGAAGTTATGGATCTGGTCCCTAAGCTTTACCATCTTCAAGGGAGGAAAGAATCTCTCCAACAAAGCGTCAGTCAACTCCTTCCAAGAAGTGATAGCAACATTTGGCAATTCCGCCAACCATCTAGTAGCTTCACCCATCAAAGAGAACATGAATAATCTCAACCTTATGGACTTTTATGAGATGTTCTTGAACACCTAAATTGATGGAGAGAAAAAAAAGGATCAAGAAATCTTTTTTTGAAATTCTTGAAAAATCCTATGTTATGATGGAAGATTCTTGCTTAGGATACATAATCATATGTTAGAATCACTAGGAAATTATAAAAGAATGGTAACCTTGATTTGCAAGGAAGGATTCTCGATGGACTTTCTCAAAAATCAAGTTTTGAACCGTAAAATTGAATTCTTAGTTTTACAAGAGGTAGGTTGATGATTTGATGTTATGTTGCAAGATCATGAAAAACACTTACCGAGACTTATTAGGGTTGAAGAGAACTTTTGGGGGTTGTTGGGGTCGACCAAGGGATGAAAAGAAACTTAAAATAGCGTTTTTTATAAAATTTGAAACATTTGATATACAATATATATATATATATATATATATATATACAATATATATATATATATATATACATGGTTGGTATACACTGTCATAACTTTTTACTCTGGACTCGGATTTATGCAATATTGTGGCGTTACAAAAAAGACTCATAAACCTCTAATTTGATATTTCGTCATGGGACACATAACTCCTCATATTCTAAGAGATATGGTTGTTTGAAATTTACCCTTGAAAAGACTTTGAACTCGTCTTAGTGCTTGGGGTCCCTAGTGACCATAAATCACTTTCGATACATTTCCTACACTTGGAAATGAACCTTAACACATTCATTCCAGAGATATCTCATAACACAATATACAAGAGAAATGGAGGCTCTACAAAATTTCATAGAAGCTACAACAATTCCCAAAAAAAAAAAGAAATCTCATCAGACCTAGGCTGGTGGCTACAAAATCATGAAATCACAACTCTTTCAAGGTAAAATAGTCTATTCACTCACACTCTTGGTAGTAGGGGTGTACAAAATCGAACCGAAAACCGAACTAAACTGCAAATCGAGTCAAACCGATAAAAAAAAACCGATTAGTATTTGGTTTGACTTGGTTTGGTATTGAAAAAAAAGTCCGACTATATTTGGGTTGGTTTGATTTTAACTAAAAAAAATACCAACCCGACATTATATATATAATTTTAAAATTTTATTTTATACATAAAAATATTTACTTTGATATAATTTTTAAATATTTCTTATACTTTTTTCATAGTTTTTATCTTTTAATATATTATTTTAAGTTTAAAACTTAGAATTCTGAATAGTTCAATAAAGATTATAGTCCACAGATGTTGGTAATTATAATAAAGCTTAAATCAAAATCAAATTAATACTAAAGCAAAAAGAAAATCAATTCAACACCAAGAATGACAATAATATTGAATATTTGTTCTTTGGTTTTACATTGGTTTAGACAGTTCAAATACATAATCTAATTTTAATTTCCTCTAATATTTAGTCATGTAACTAATACTTATTAAACTTATTTTAGCATGATTTAGTACTTTTAAATTATGATCATTTTCATTAGGACTTGTTAATTTGCAATATTTATTCTACGCGATTTCATTATTATTATTTTTTTGTTGGATATTTTAGTGTCATCACATATATCATATTTTGTGTTATTTTCTTAAGAAACACCTAAGATAGTTGTATTTTGGTAGGACTAAAGAAATATTTGAAGTAAAAGTAAATTATATGTTTGTATGAATACTTTACCAAAAAAATCCGAAAAAACCTGAAAACTCGAAAAACCCAAAAAAATCCTAAAAATCCCGAGGTTGAAAAATCCGAGTTTAATTGATTTGGTTTGGTTTATAAATTTAAAAATCCAACACAAATAGTTGATGAAAAATTTGAACCAACCTGCCCATGTACACCCCTACTTGATAGAATCGAGTCAAAGATACATCTGCACATATTAGATAGATTGGATCTATCTTTCCAAGTATTAATTTTTGATGGGCCAGTCACTTTAGGACCGGCCCTATCTTTGTTTTTGTACAGACTAGGTCTTATTTTTTTATGAGGAACTTTCACAAATAGCCACTATAATAAACTTAATTATGCTTCATAACTATAGTTTGCATATTTATGGGTTGTAGCTATAGTTTAAGCTGTTTCATTTGTATAATTCGCGAATTTGTATAATTCGCAGGTTTGTATAATTCACGGGTACATTTGTATAATTCAACTATTTTTATATAAACTCGAAATAACGAATTTATACAATTACAAGCATCATAAGTGCAAATAGTTATACAAATTATATTATACAAATTTTGAATTATACAAAAGTTATACAAAAGTTATACAAATTGTATTATACAAATTCTGAATTATACAAATGCGCGAATTATACAAAACTAAAAAGCTGAGTTGTGTAATTATAGCTAAAAGTAAGCCGTGAATTGTAATTAAGGTAAACTATAGCTATATTAAGTAATTAACTAGTACATGTTTGCTTATACGCGTAATTTTCCCATTTTTTATTAATAAAAGGCCATCATGGCCACCAAAAAAAACATTTTTTTTAAAAAAAATCTCAACACACATGCTTAACTAGGACATTCAGTACGATTTTATACACATACAAAGTACGGTTCAGATTTTATCTTAATTTTTTTTGGAGGGTTACGGTTTCGCATATAACTAAAATTAAATTTACCATCCATTATAAATCGAATTGTATATATTTACTACTATTTATGGATAATATTGGTCTGGAAATCATGTTAAATAATAATATACACAATTTATAATTAATTTAATTATATAAAATAATAGGCAAATTCTTAGTTAAATTATGGTGTATATCTTGATTTAAATAAGGAAAAAGACTCAAATATGACATCAAATTTGAGAAAAGACTCATTTATGCCATCCATTAAACGTTTGGTCCATCTATGTCATTGCTATTTGAGAAAAGACTTATTCATGTCATTATTTTTAACTCCAATTTTGCAATACCATTTTTTTATCTCAACAAGACCCCAAACAACTTTTAACACTTTTCAATTGGAATTTTGGATCAAATGTATTCTTTTTGCTTCTTCTTTTTTCTCAAGAACACCAAGAACAGATGAAGAACAACAAGAACTCCCAAATTTTCAACTTCTTCAATTCTTCGAGAAATCACCTCAATAGAAATGATTATAAAATAGAATTTTAAGTGTAATGGTTTATAATAAGAATGGTTTTTTTAAAATTATATTTTGGTGTAAGGTAATCATTATGGTTAAAAGAAAAAGGTCACCAACATAAACCCAAAATATATACCATTTAATATACTCATTCCATTTTTTTAACAAACATATACTACCTCCGTTCACTTTTAATTGTCATGATTATTTTTTTTAGAGTTAAACAATAAATTTTTTGACTAACATTCTACGATATGTCTTTTCATCATATTGATATGCAAAATATTGCAATTTATAGTACGTTTCCTATAATTTTTGAATATCTAATTTTTTTGTTTAAAATATCAAATTAATATGATCTAATTTAACTTTGAAAATTGGTCAAATTGACTTTCTTAAAGCGCAACATGACAATTAAAAGTGGACATTAAGAGTATAAAAGTAAAGAGAGAAAAAAAATCTACCCACATGAATTAAAACGGAATTGAAGAGAGAAAAAACATTCTTTTTCAATAGTAATTGTATCAAATTAATAAGAAATATGCTTAATTGTAGAAACCTATTAATTAGATAATAAATTACCACTCCTACAAAATTAGCATCAAAATATAATAAGTCAACCAAAAAAACCGTAACTGAAGAAAGAAAAAAATATTTTTACGATAATAATTGTATAAATGGTGATTGTATTAAATAAGAAAGAAAACAAAAGAATTATTAAATAAAAAAAAAACGTATCCAATTATAATTGTGATGGTATAGTCATTATTCAAGTGGAATGCAATGTGAAGTGACAAAATGCTCTTCCCCTTTATCACACTGTTACTATATATCAAGCATATGGCATTTCTCTATCTTTGTTCAAACAGTCTTGAATAAAAAAGACGCAAGATCAGTGAAGAGTAATATTTTTGCATAGTAAAACAGCAATTACACATCCACACGTCTATGTAATGTGTATGTATTAAACACAGATATACACATGGACTGAGCTTTTCAAGTTTCAACCGCGGAAAATATCTAGTCAAAGGATCAGTCAGTGATCAAAGCAGATAATATCTATGGGGATGATAAAATGACCAAGTGCAATGGACATGAGCATTATAACTTGCCTGCATTTGCCCAACCCTGCAGCTGTTTCGATCTCGAAATTGCATAACAATATACAGCTTCAATTCAAGTGGGAGGGATGGGCTTGCATTAAGGTTGTCCCAGACATGTTAAAATGGGCATATACCTACCATTTCTGCTGACTTCTTTATTGCAGAAGACATAACTGGATATGCGACTATGATGACTGAAATGTAGTGTGTCCATTTATTTAGGTGCTAGCGTTATTGGGCAGATTGAGAACGCAACACATCGAGCAGCTTTTGCCAGCATGAACCGCTCATTTTCTGTCAATGGCCTCTCAATCACCTTCATAATATTTGCGTCCTAATTCAAATTAGATACAAAAAATTTGTCAGGAAAAGAGACATATGCTAGATCATTAGTAAAACAGAATGTCGCATTATTTTATGCTAATCGGGGAAGGATATTAATGAGAAAATGTATTCATATGTTAAGATGGGAATTAGATGTTTTACTGTTAAAGATTGTCATTTTTCATCCTTTTTAAGGGAAGGATACAAAATTTAACTGACCTTCTTTTGCTGTGGTATGAAAGGCCTGACACTGGCAACATCACCAACAACAATTACATTATTGAGATTTCCCCTTTCATCTCTTTCAGTTGGTGAATTGGTTGAATGCCTCCAGTTTCCACTAATTATGTACTTATATAGGTACCTGATAATCAAAGATAATACTTCATACACAACAAATTATACCAAAGAGTAAAAACAGGAAAATCAATATTAATATCGACAAAGGTACAACTTCAGGGAGGAGAAAGAAGCAGAAGGGTGATCTTTAGATTTGGAAAGGTTGAGGGGAAAAAGACAATTCATATTGGATAAATGGAACCATGTAACGGAGATTCTAACTGACAAGAATGGCCTATGGCATGCAGGACTACAAATTTAAAGTGGAGTCACTTTAGTGACAAGAAGAATGTAGCTAAAACATAGTCACTTGTTTCAGGAAAAAGCAAAGAAGGGAAGCACAATAATACCGATTTGCATGTAACTTGACAATGAAATTTCCACTGACTTCAGGTTCAGCTTCCCTAAAATGCTAATATTTGAGAATTTCAAGAATTAGTATATCAGTTCTCTCATCTGTACAGAATCTTGATTAATCATTCTATGTGTCTTCATTGCAAGAACAGCCAAAACAAGTTTGGATCTCTCAAGGCAGAGAAATGCGAACTAATTAGTTGAGATCGACTTTATGAGATTCTGCTAAGAGGGGGGAGAAGATAAAGATGATATCCAAAGGCATGCGTTCAAGTTGCAATTTGGTTATACAGCAAAAAGAATCATCAAAAAAAGTAAAAAGTATTAGAAAAAGAGAATTCAACACTCCACACTTAAGAAGGAAATCATTATAAAAGCTTGACAATCGCGATGACATGTATGGCTGACAGGAAGAGGCAAAACTTACTTTCCCTGTGAAAGTCTAACTTCAGCCTCAAATCTTGGACCACCTTTGTGGACTGCCTTAATTGGTTCTTTCCAGTTACCTGTAAAATCTCCAACCAGGTAGACATCCTCCCCCTGTTCAAAAATATCATACAAAGAGATACTTACAAGTAAATACCCCAATTTAAAACACATAGGGAAGCAGACAACAGTGTAACACCGAGTATGCAACATTCATTCCAAGAATCAGTATTGACCTTTGAGGAAAAAGGTCAAGAAAAGAGTGCAACATAAAATCTGGGTTCAGTTTCACTGCTGATTTTCTTATACATAAAAATATCTGAAGACATCACCGACAAGCACACAGAGATGATACAATTGATTACCTCATGCCCATTCCATACAAATGTTACGGCATGCGTTGCAGGCCCATCATGTGCACCATTTTCCACCATAGCTATGAGATCCCATGTTGCCCAGGCAATGGCTGGTCTGCAGCCAATGTGTTTTGGATTAAGTAAATCGAGAATGTCAATTGTAAGAAAAGCTAAACAAACAAGAGATAAGATAGGGAACATGACAGTGAGCTAAATAAGATCTTATGGCTACATATGCAAAATGATAACAGCAAACTTTCAAAATGATGATATTTTGTACACATCATGATACACCAGCTGTCTTCAAACCTATATTACTCAGACTCTCCAAAACTGATGTTGCACCTGTGTCGGATCCTCCAAAAATTCATTACTTTTGGAGAATCGGACACGCATCCATCACCATTTTTAAAGAGTCCGAGCAACATTGCTTCCAACAATCACCTGCTCATGTTTGTACTAATACCTATGTTTTACCGTTTTAGAATCCAAGGAAATGCGAGTAGAACTTTTTAAATTCTGCCCACGGATGGCTTTAGGGTAAGGCAAATGAAGCCCTTAGCTTAAGCACCCAAATACTCAAGGCCCCAAAAATATGAAGTATTGTATTATTATATATAACATATAATTTATGTAAATATTAATAAAAGATGTCAAATTTTAATGTTTGTTAAAATTTGGTAGAGGTTGTGCGCTTAGGTGAGTAAATAACATAAATCTTCCCTTATTAAATTAACTAGTATAATTACCTTCTTATTAATTCTAATTTTTCTTCCTGTGCATATAGTTTATTGTTTTCATGTTTATGAAGATTTCCCCAAGGCAAGTGTCACAAAAGGTTGGAAACTCAGTGGATAATGAGCTCACCCGTCTACCTTTTTCTACTTAAATATCAGACTTTTACATATGGGAGAGTTTGATATCATGATGTGTGCCTAACACATAGATTACGTATTGCGCTCTCACCACTAGATTAAAACCACGTGGCCTTCTTTTGTATATCATTATCATATGGATTTATATTTTACTTTTTGAGAAAAATTATATGGCTTTCAATATATATTTTCGATTTAGGACATCAAGTCTGTTGAGACCCACCCCTGATTATGTCCTTGGTAACGTGATACACATGCAAGTACTTATCCAGTCAAGGCCTCCCCAAAAGTAAAGAATGGAACTGAAGATATATGAGAATTGGGAGAAGAACCTGTCAGGCTTGCATAAATGCAACCCAGTGACAAAATTATAGGCTGCATGAAGGGAAGTATCTGTCATCCAATGAAGGTAAGCTACTACACAAGCAGGGGATCTATCAAATCCAGTTGTACAAGTCACATAGACCCTTTGGTTTTTCTTCAATAAGCGTAGAAGAAGACCAACACAAAAAGGAAGTTTCTTTCTCATGTCAAATGAATCTCCTTCCCTGCAAATGAAATTAATAAGCAGAAGGATTACACAGCAAAACCAAACATAATGGAATAAGATCAACTCCTTAATTGTAAATCTCAATATGTAAAGAAGATTGTGATCAATGAAACAGGAAAATGCTAGAACTTCTGAAGAGCAATGGTGCATCTATACAGGCATCACCATCACATTTCCAGTACAACAAAAAGATAGGCTTCTCTTAAAGAAGAGAAAAGATAAGAGAGCTCAGGGGGCATGCTAAGGTACTGGATGTATAAAACAGACTGTTAGCTCATTGACGAAACTTTCAATTCAAAAAGTAAACCTTTTTATTACCTTATGGGATAGTTGATCATAAGGATATTAAACTTTTGGCACGATTCATTGATTATGTTGGCATTAATTCCCCAGTTTTCAGCCTCGATCCCACTCTGAAAATTCACAACAGCAGTGATCCCCTGATGCAGATATTCATTTGGTTAATTGTTAGTAAATGAACAAGAAACAATTATCCTGATGCAGATGTCTGCGTTAGTGTAAGCAAATGAGCGAGAAGAATTAATTTTGCAAAGGAACACTGCATAATGGTAAGAAAAAGGTGGGCACAAATGTGTCTGGACAGTCATATTAAGATAAACACTAAAGGTGTTCTCGCCACATCCATCAGCATTCCAGTTTCCACAGTTTTTGCTTGTCTTTTGCTATTGATTTCAGAATCAACTACACATGTCCCTATTTGTATAAATCAAATTTGCTTATATTTGTTTAATATGGTCTTGGCCTCCGTCAAGCAACTGTCTTCATGTTGCAACTTAAACGTGGGACAACTATACATATTCTTGAAAGCCACAACTGCAGGTCATTTGCAGGCTGACTTCACTATATAAAACCATTGATGTACTTTCGTTATGTATATACTCATTTGTTTCTTTTTGACCTGCTATTAAGGGTTGGTTAAAGATAGTCATGATACTCTCAGTTCTATCAGATAGTGTGCAGACCGAAATTCTATATGGACTGGATGCAAGACATGATTCTCAATATATCAGTTGTATATACTTCATGAAATAGAAAGGGAAAAATAATAAATAATTTCAAGCCACAACTGCATAGCCGGTATACTTCATGAAATAGAAAGGGAAAAAAATATTATGTTCAACCCACAAAAACATAGCCTCACCACAACATCTGACAGCATTTCCACATCAGATTCCTTTTGTATGCACGATCCCACATATAGTTGATCCGTAATCTGGCAAAGGACACAAGCAATGTACTTCAGAACCAGGCAACAGAAAAGTATCTTCTTGGGAATAAAACGTACTACTGCAGTGGATGAAAATGGTGTTCAGCAAAATTGAAAAGAGTAGAATTCCTGGAGCAGTTCACTTTATCTCAAGCAGTTGAATATTAATCATTTGAAGGAAAAGTTCTACACAGAAAAATCTGAATGTCACACCTTGCTGTAGCGCATATCAAGATCATGATTGTAATACAGTTCTCCCTTTGAACGATCCAACGCCTTTACGTATTCTTCCAGTGGGAAATTCCCATGCGCCCATTCAGAATCTCCTACGTCTTTCTCAGAGAATATGTTGATAACTGGGCTAAATGGTAACGAGGGGGTACCGTTCAGATTTCCTTGTTGCCTGATTTGATCTCCATCACTCAGAACATTCCATCCATTTAATGTTAGTAACTTGGGGGAAAATACTACAAATCCAGAGTTCCCACTGCCCTCGCAAGACGTTCGCAAGTTGGAGGCAAGTAAATTTTTGTTCCATGTAGCAATGGGAACACGACCTCTATTATACATAATATCAATATCATCCATAAGATATAGCTGGTGGATAGGAAATGGAAAAGATGGTCTCTCAAGAACCAGGCTACAAGGCCCTGAGTTCTCATTCATCATCTTCCTGCAGAAACCATAGTAAAATACAGTACACTTATTGAAACATCCCACTACTTCAGTCAGAAATGTACTCTTAGCTTAAAATTGGTATAATTTTTAGGTTTCATACTCTGTATCGCCAAAGTCATTGATCTCAATAAGCCCCCCAGTTGAAGAGTCACTGGCCTTTTTCAATGTATCACCAACCATTATTATTCTTGATTTCTCAGCATTTCCCTGTAAATGACACTTGCACAAACTAAGAGATTCCTTCATAGAAAATGCGAAAATCTACCAAGATCCAGGTGCGTACAATGACACAGACAAAACAGTTTTTATAAATTTTATAAACTTGCAGTGAAGGGCTTAATCCACAAGTATGACGGTAGAAACGAATAATTGCATATTGTAAAATCACAGCTATTCAAATGTAAGGATGTTAATTGCGAAAACTTACTAACCCCTTTCTTAAGAGCATGAACGAAAACTTTGCCATCAACAGAGAGAGCGAAGCGAATACCCAGTGGTTTTACAAGTGTAACCATATACTCATTCAAATTCATGTTGAAAGGTGAATCAAAAGATGAAGACATAACAGAAATCGGCCGATATTGTCGTCGTTTAACTGCCGAACTAGCTGTAAATCGTCCATCGTTGAAGCACAACTCTACTCCCCAAAATGACGAGAAAACCACACATTTCTGCAACTTATCCGAAGAAGAAGAAGAGAAGTTACCATCGTTGAAAACCCTGCAATTTGGAAGTCGTAGTGAACACATTTTCTAAGAAATTGAAACAACAATGATTGATTGTAGCAAGAAGTAGTGTAATTTTGTGCATAGAGATGTGAGAAGGTTCTAGAGATATGGAATTGGGAATGGAAGAAGATGATTATATGCTGAAGAAGAAATGCCGTTGATTGGTGCTAACAGGACACAATTAAATCAAAAGTGTCAATTAAGTCTTGATTTGATTTTTTATAACACTTTGATCAAGAAAGGGTTAAATTTACTTTAAAATATAATTAAGTAAATTGGGACCAAATTAACATTTTCAAAACTTTCTAACTTTTTATAAAATACAAAAAAACACTTAATTTTTCAACTTTTATAATTCTATTCAAACCATTTAAAAAAAAAGTAAAAGAAAATATAATTTTCTCTTCTTCTTCTCCCGACGTTCTCTCTTCTATTCTTCTTCTTCCTTGGAAAATCCAAAAATCCGACTATCAAAACAAATATTCTTCCCCATTATCTTATCTTCCTCCTCATCTCTGGCTGCCCCGTGACTCTCTCCTCTTTCTGAACTGAAGATTGTGTTCGACTTAAAATGGGTAAGTCATTTTTTTGAAAGATTTTACAATTTTCGAACAATACTAAGTTTTTTTCTTGGTTAATGAACTATAAATCGTTCTATAGATGTGAAAATTGAATAATGGTGTAATGATACCTATTATTTATTGTTTTTGAAAGAAAATCAACAAACCCAAAAAAATCATAATTTTGAGAAAATGTCTATGTATGGTTAACATTCAGTGAAAATTCATTTTTTGTTGCTTTTGTTGTTCTTTTTGTGACCATTTTGTTCATATGATTTTAGAAATATAGTCTTGTTCAGTTGTCCAACATAGATTTCATTTGTTGAAAGATGTCGTATGTTGCTACATTTTAGTGATATGTTGGTATATATTCCAACAGAGTTATCATATGTTGGAACATATCACCTATGTGTTAGGTCAACAAAATGGTCATCTGTAGCAACAGAAGATTAATTTATGGCACATAAAGATTCATTTGTGGCCACAAAAAATTCATTCGTGGCAACAGAAGGTACATATGTGACAACAAAATATCCATCTGTGTCAACATAAGTACAAATTGCTATCCATTATTATTATTTTATAATAAATTGTAAACTCTTAACCTTTTTTTATTTACCTTGTAGATGAAATGATACAAGAAGTTTCATCCATGACAACAACTCAATCTTTTATTGGTGTTGCTTCCTCTTCTAACATCAAATGATCTTTTTGTCTATGCGAAGAATGTGAGCAGCAACATGATTATTTTATTAGTCGTGTTAAAGAACTCACTGATATTTTTAAGAAAATGACTTATAATATTGATGTCCATACATCCAAGAAGATTTCACAGTCTTTGAAGTGTAGGAGATTGAAAAAATATATTTCCCAATCACTATCTATAATTAGTGAAAGAAAAAATCAATGACTATTGCTCCAGTATCACACTCAAACTCAAAAGGCAAGGAGAAGGAGAAGGAGCAAGAGAAGAAGAAGGAAAAAGAGAAAGTGAAAAAGAAAGCGAAAGAGAAAGAGAAGAAAGTTGAAGTCGTCAGTTGTGATGTGAAGTAACAATATCCATTTGAAGGAGTTGGTCCCCAATATACACGCAAGTGTGCGTGGTCACACAAGTAGTTTAGATTTTTTAAGAAACGAGTTATCGTTCCCAAGGGACTTATGATCAATTTATATTTAACACTTAATTCTACAACTAAAAGTAAAAGCAACTGTTTCAAGACTAGATGATTGATTGTTAACTACGACTACTTTAGCAATAAATAAAAGTAACCAAGATTGAACGACTTAAATATGATGTTTCAAGCAAGTAAAAGACAATTCCAGGGCTGCAGCATGTATTGAATCTCATGTTTCGTATTATTGGCTTAGAACTAATTTCAGTTGTCAAGTTACTGGTTTATAGGGTTAATTGTATGAGTTGGGCTACACACCTCTAGTCGCCTACTCCAGTTAGCTATCTAACTACATCATTGAGCGTGGATAAATAGACTAACTGGCGAGCATTTATATTTCATTCTATTTCGTAACCAAGCAAGTTGTTCGTCCGGGCGTCACTCCTAAACACAAATCACCTCAATCAAATGGGTCGATCGAGCTCTCTATATTCTCTGGTCTATCTAATCCCTCCTCTCTTGATTTTAAGATTAGACAATGTATTTATCTTATGGTGATCAAGCATAAAATACTGAAACAAGAATATAGAAGTAACTTGTAATGACAACCAAGAATTAATTCATAAAGCCTTTTAATAATTAACAATCCATTCGTAGCTACAACCCTAGAACTAGGACGTTTAGTCACTCATGCTATTAGAAAACAAGAAAATACAATAGTTCATGCGATTTCTAGAAAATAAAAGAGTTAAAAGATCAAAACCTATTACAAATGTGAATACTTGCTCTTGCACACCCAATAAAAGTCGAATCCTACAATAGAACCCAATGGGTCTATTTATAAGTTAAGGAAAATTGGAGACAAAATCTACTTCAACTAGGAATCCTTTTTAACAAAACTTAAGCTTGAAAAATTGGGATTTCCTTGGCGTGTCGCGCCTCCTATCGCCCCACAAACATGCTCCAGTTGTATCAGTGTTGGCGCCTCGCCTCTCAGAGCGCCTGCGAAAGGCCCCAGAATGTTGGGCCTTGGCGCGTCGCGCCCCTGCGAGGCCTCTCTGAATGTTGGCCGTTGGCGCCTCACACCTAGCAGTGCGCCTGGTCCTGGGGCCTTCATCCTTAGCCGCTTCTCATGCTCTTTTGCATCTCTTTTATTCAAGTTGACTCCAATTCCCTTGAGAGTTCCTGAAACAACTAATCATGTGTGTAAGTGCACAATCATCACAAGTTACACCAAAAATTAAGCTAATGACTAGAGATCATTCTTCAATATAATCGATTCATGGGCAAATATTGACAACTTAGGCATATAAATATGCCTAAGATCACCACCCCACACTTAGAATTTTGTTTGTCTTCAAACAATCTCTAGACTATCAACTCTTTTTTCACAATCCTTGGACTTATCAACGCACCTTAAAATCAACCAAACATTTTTAATCATGATCTTGTAGTTCACAATGGATGCAACAATTCACAACATTTACACCAAGTACAACACATGCCCAAAGAATGACCCTTTTATTATTTTTCCGGGCTAATGCAAACTCATACAAACACACCAATTAGATGATCCTACACATGCCATGAATGCCCTCACTTGTTTATGTTTAGTAAAGCCTTTCACTCAAACAATTTCAAACTCAACAAGGCCTATTTTTTTTTTAAACAATCAACTCACTCTCACAAAAGAAATTCTTACTTTCCTTAACATACCATAAGCTTGCCCATAGTGTGTTCTTACTTTCGCATTATACTTCTCAAGGAATCAAGAGGACTTTCATTTGGTTGTAATGTCGGCTTAAGGTAAGGGATGGAATATTTGGAAATCATTTTAGTGACTACACCTCCCTAATGCACAAGTTATTATTTTGCCAACAATCTCCTTCATAGCTTTTCCTTCCTCCTAGTATACACTTCATGACTATATACCCCCTTTGTTGCTCCATATTTGCCCTTTATTTTTTTTCCTCATATTTGTTTTTTCACGCCTTTGCACTAGCCATCCAAACTCTAGATTTTAACATCCGAATAAGGTACATATTATCCTTGATAGGATCAGGGCCAATGTTTCGAGCATAGTTCTAAATTAGCTACCCTCAATTTTAGTCGAGGTGCACATTGTCACTAAGGACCAGGGCCGAAACAGAATTTTTAACTATCCTTTTCTTTTCCACAGAATGTAGCATTTCACCCTTTATTATATTAACTAACAATTTTCACCTCTTCTTCTTAACATAGTGCATTAAGGATTTTCATAGGATCAAAAGGCTTGGTATCAAACAAAGAGGTTTCGACTTATCATGTGGTTTATCAATAAACAAGGCTAAAGGCTCAATGGGATTTCACTAGGGATAATTTCAATGGTAGGCATACAAGTAGAGTCAAGAATTGGTTAATTCAAAGAAACACCTCAATCCCATTCCCTAAGTCATACAAACTACTAATTCAACACACACAAGGCAAGTTCTAGATATCAAGTTAAGCAAGAACCAATCAATTTTCACCACACATGGCATCATGACACATATAAGGATATATCAACTAACATGCTCATACAATTTGCATTACGGTATTACTACACAATTAAGCTCATTTTCATATTATTTTGAGTCAAAACTTAAGAACACATTCTAGTTACAAGGTCAACAATCTATTGCATTTTTTTAAATATGACTACCCATGACGTTTGGCTAACTCATTCAGACATAACTTCAAAAGACCAAGGTTGGTTTCTCAATCCTACTCTTCTATGTGACTAATTTTCCCTTAAGACGGTCGTCATCCATCCATCCATCATTGGGAACTGTCACTCCTAGGAGGACTTTACGACTCAATAAAGCAATAAACTAATCATATTCGGTTCAAAGGGACAATCCTCAGTAAAAGTACCGAAAATAAACTTTGAGAAACCCAAAAAAGATTAAATTTTTTTAAACTAGAAACTAACACTAGACTCTATAAAGCAGTAAACAATTATAAACAACAGAGAATATTACCCCACCCCACACTTTAAAAATAAGCATTGTCCTCAGTGCACAAATAAAACAAAGTATAAGGTTAGGAATACTCCCTGGGCCTCTAGGCCTCGTCGTCACCACCATCGAACACCATCAAGGCATTCACCTCCTCCTCATCATCCATAGCCTCATCAGCAGTAGTCTCATCATCATCCAAAGGCTCCAAAAATGCAGGACTAGTCTTGCACAAAATCGTTGCACTCTCAAACAAAGGATAACGTTCTGCCATTTTTTCCATCTCAACATTAGTAACCGAACGTCCACCGATCCGCAATTGCAACTCAGCCATCCCAAACATCCTAGCCATGACACTAACGTCACATGCTTGCCTCTCTTGAGCAGACATTGCCGGTCCATGAGATGTGTCAAGTGCCTTTGTCCTCGTCACATCAACTAGCTTACCCGTCAGATCCGGGTGGAAAGTAATGGTCAGGTCCACAGCCTCTTCCTCAATACCTCGGCCCCTCAGAAATCGGGTGATCAAAACCCCATAGCAAAACTGCCACCTCATATTATTCCTAAATTTCATCATGTTTTGTCTAAGGATCGCCCCTACATTAATGGGCATCCCTTTCATCAACATATAAACCAACACCACCCTATCCCTTGTTACCTCTGTCATATGTTTCGCCGGTAGTAGCACACTACACACTATCTTTAACCATACCCTAGCAACTTGATTGAAATTAGCAAAATGGAGGGTATTATGCCTCCTAGTATCCTTGCTACGCTCCCACCTAGCCGTGGACTTGACCCCACATAAAGTATGTCGGATATCCCTATAAGGAGGTTTATCCTTCAATGTATTAAAGTCATCAAAATCACAATTTGGGGTCCCCAAAAATTCATTTAGTATCGTAGCATTGAACTTCACTTCCTTACCTCTAATAGGAGCAGTTTTATATTTAGTTTCAGTGAGCCAATTTGCATAAAACTCACGAACTAAAGACAAATTACAATTTCTCGGATGATCAAAAATAAATCTCAGCCCCAACTCAAGCACAATCTGATAAATACTAGGAAATTGAGACTGCAACCTTACCTCATGGACGTATTCGTCGTCCATATACTTTGGTTCGCGCTGACACTCAAACCATTCCCAACCATACCGCTCCACCACTTTTTTCCCAAATTTCCGAATGGGTTCCTAATTTCCAGACCCGGATGCTTCACCCTACCTACTCTGCTTGGAACCCGCCACACTCTTCGCTTTTAGAGCCATTGTGACCTGTTCAGAAGAGAAAACTCAAGAAAAGAAAAATAAACTTTGAAAAATGGGGGGGGGGGGGTCGTATGGGCAGTGGGTGAAAACAAAAAGAGAAAAAAGGAGAAAAATAGAGTTGGAGTAGAAAAGGAAGTGGGTGAACTGTAGGTATTGGTTTTTATAGGTGGAAGAGGGAAGAATGAGAGTTGGTTTTGGGGAAGGGAAAGATTTTGAGTGGGTGTTAAGGGAGGAAGGTGGAGAGTAATGGGGGAAGAAGAAGAAGAGTTGGAGAGTATATTTGGGAGTGTTGGGCGGTTTTTAGGAGAATGGGGAAAGAAAGGGGAGTTTTAGGGATTTAAGGGGAGTGGGTTGGTTTTTATCCGAGAAAAAACCCGGATTAAAAAAACTGGGGTGTGGCGCGATGGAGGGGCGACGCGTCTCTCAGCGCGCCCCAAATTGGTCTCAGAATCGTGGAGCATGGGGCGGCGCGGCGCTCAACGCGCCATAAAACACTCTCTGAATCTTATAGCCAGGCGTGGCGCGCCAGCCAGTGCGCCTGGCTTCAGTGATTTTGCTCTTTTTTTTTTTTTTTTTTTTTTCACCATTACAAGGTAAGTTACAAATAATGAAAAATCCTATTTAACTAAAACTAAGAACTAAAAGAACTTCCTAGATTCTATGAATTTAAACTATGCTAAAACAATAAAAATCAAAATTTCAAACATGAACTACCTATCTATTACATATTGTTCATGGGTTGCCTCCTATGTAGCACTTGATTTAACGTCGCGGCATGACACATCTTGGATCATTCATCATTTAGATCAAGAGCCTCCCCATCACGATCCGAATCTTCACCAAAGTAGTGTTTCACCCTTTGCCCATTTACCAAGAACATAGGGCCAGTCTTACATTTAAGTTCAAAAGGCCCATGTTGTGTCATTCTTATCACTTCGAAAGGACCACTCTATTTAGACCTTAGTTTTCTGGGGAATAACCTCAATCTAGAGTTAAAGAGTAGTACCTTTTCTCCGAGGGTGAAAGTTCGAGCAACTATGTGTTTGTCATGCCACTTCTTTATCTTTTCCTTGTAAAGCTTGGAATTCTCATACGCGTGGAGCCTAAACTCCTCAGGTTCATGCAATTGATTTACTCTCTTTTTACTGGCTAGCTCAGGGTCCAAATTCAAACTCCTGATTGCCCAATAAGCTTGATGTTCTAATTCTGCCGGAAGATGACATGCTTTACCAAATACTATGTGATAGGGAGAAGCCCCTATTGGTGTCTTGTACGCAGTCCTACATGCCCACAACACATCATCTAATTTCTCAGGCCAATCTTTCCTTTGTGCATTTACCATTTTCTGCAAAATTGGCTTTACCTCTCAATTTGAAACCTCCATTTGGCCACTCGTTTGAGGATGCTAAGTTGTAGCAACCTTATGACGAATACCATACTTAGCAAGAAGATTCTTAACAAGATGGTTAATGAAATTTTTACCTCCATCACTTATAATTGCCCTTGGAGTGCCAAAGCAAGTGAAGATATGCTTGTTTATGAACTTTATTACCACCCTTGAATCATTGGAAGGAAGAGAGACCGCCTCAACTCATTTACTAACATAATCCACAACCACAAGAATGTATTGGTTTCCACTAGATGGTGGGAATGGACCCATGAAGTTAATACCCCACACATCAAAGATTTCCACCTCCAAAATGTTACTTAGCGGCATCTTATGTCTTCTTGAAATAGTACCCAACCTTTGGCATTTATCACAACCCTTCACAAACGCAATAGAATCTTTAAATAACGAGGGCCAAAAGAAACCATGTTGTAGTACCTTATGAGCAGTGTGCTCTCCTCCATGGTGACCTCCATATGGGCTAGCATGACAACTTTCGAGCACTTTGTGAACCTCAGATTTCGGAATGCACCTTCTCACTACCCGATCTACACCTTGCTTGAACAAGAATGGTTCATCCCAAATATAGAACTTGGCATCATGATTGAGCTTTTTCTTTTGTTGGGTGGTTGCATCCGGAGGATAATCGCCACTTACTATCAAATTCACAATGTCTGCATACCATGGCACTTGAGAGATATCTAATGCCATCAATTGTTCATCCGAAAACTCTTCTTGGATTTGCTCACCTTCATTCACATGTGAAAAATCCTCCAACCTAGATAAGTGATCTGCTATTTGATTCTCAGTACCTTTCCTATCTTTGATCTAAAGGTCAAATTCTTGGAGAAGCAATATCCATCGAATCAGTCTTGGTTTAGCATCCTTCTTGTTGAATAGGTACCTAATAGCTGCATGGTCAGTAAAAAAAATCACCTTAGCACCTACCAAATACGATATGAACTTGTCAAAGGCGAACACTAGAGCCAACATATCCTTCTCAGTCACTGTGTAATTAGCTTGTGTAGAGTCAAGGGTCTTGCTTGCATAATAGATCGAGTGGAACACTTTATTCTTTCTTTGTCCCAAAACTGCACCCACTGTTACGTCACTTGCATAACACATGAGTTCAAATGGTAATCCCCAATCAGGAGCAATTAAGATGGGAGACTCAATTAAGTTCCTCTTCAACATCTCAAAAGCTTTCAAACACATTTCATCAAAGTTAAACTTCACCTCCTTCTCCAAAAGACTGCACATAGGTCTGTCAATCTTGAAAAAATCCTTGATGAATCGCCTGTAAAAACTTGCATGACCAAGAAAACTACGCACACCTTTTATAGAAATGAGAGGGGGCAATTTCTCAATAACTTCTATCTTAGCCTTATCAACCTCCAAACCAGATTTAGACACCTTGTGTCCCAACACTATCCATTCTCTTACCAAAAAATGACACTTTTCCCAGTTTAGAACTAAGTTAGTGTCTTCACATCTAGCAAGTACTTTATCAAGATTTCGGAGACATACCTCAAAAGACTTCCCAAAGATGGAAAAATCATCCATGAACACCTCAACAAAGTCTTCCACCATATCATAAAAAATGGCCATTATACACCTTTGAAAAGTCATCGGTGCATTGCAAAGTCCAAATGACATGCGCTTGAAAGCATATGTGCCATAAGGACAAGTGAACGTGGTATTTTCCTGATCCTCGGGTGCAATCAAGATCTGTTTGTACTCGGAATATCCATCTAAGAAACAATAATACTCTTGCCCTGCTAGTCGGTCAAGCATTTGAAGGGAATGGGGTAGTGATCTTTCTGGGTAGCATCATTTAGTTTCCGGTAATCCATGCAAATTCTCCACCCAGTCACTGTTCTAGTAGGAATTAACTCATACTTTTCGTTCCTTTCAAAGCACTTACCTCATTATCATGACCATTTTGATAATTTGTTCCTCTCCTTCCTCAAGGAGTTTTAAGTTTGGAATCGCTTGGTCTATCACGCTTCTGGCGTACCATAGACTCTGTCCTTCAAGGACTATTTATTGGAGCATTTGCAGCTTAATTAAAATATTGGGTCAGCAAATACATCTGACAAATTATTTGCAACATTTTGCAAATGAATTATCTCTTGAACTTTATGTTCACATTTTTTAACGAGGATCTAGATAATTCACCCCACACATATTTTCAGCTGCTAAACATATCTTCCACTAATGTTAGGAAATCTAACATTTAACCCCAACCTCATTTTAGGATCCATCTTTGTGCGTGGTGCAGCAATAAAATCATATGTGCACACATCATTATGATTTTTTCAAACATATAGGCACATGAATTCTCAATTTCTTTTGCATCACATTTGAATCGGAATGACCAATCGATTATGCCAACTAATATTTATTCTAGTAAACTTCTAGTTTACTTTTGCATGTGATTCCATCATTATGCCTATATTTTTATACAACAAACAACGGGAAAAAATAGGTAATCTTATACGTAAATACTTATAACCCACTTTGGTTGTAGTAATTTGAAGATATATAATCTTCCCATAATTTATAGTCTCAATATAATATATATTTTTTTCAATTCTTTCGAAACTTAAAATTTTCTTTTGAGACTTACCACAACCCCAATATCATGAACAATTTAATTCCTCCGGCTAGTAACAAATTAGTCCTTTCAGAACTCTCAATTAATTTTGTGTACTACCACAAATTTCACAACGCCATTCTTATGGTGACCATCTCCTTCAAGGAGAAAATTATTATTATTGTCATGGTTAAAATTATCACATGAAAGACTTATTTCTTGACAATCAATGACAAATTTGTGTTGCCACACAACAATATTTATTTTGATCATGACCACAACCTTTATAGGAAAGAATTATTTCTTTCTTTTTTCCTTCAATAGTTCATAATTTAACATACCACAATATTTGTGTAGTACTCAAAGTATGTGATCAAAATGACCATTTATGTCAAATTCTTTTTAATATCTCAAACCTCCCGTAGAGGTGAGATGTGACATTTATCCAACCATAAATAAACATGTCCTTATCCATACGAACACAAGTCACATTCTCTTCAAGAAATGACAATAATCATTTGTACATGTTCCATAAGTTTTTATTAGTCATACTTTGACATTATCAAATTTATTTGACCCACCTCAACATCACTTTAAAAGTACGAAATGTACTATCACTTTGTATTTCTTTATTTTGATAAAGAATTTACAAAATTTTCAAATTGGGTTGCACCAACCCAATGTGTCCAATAACCTTACCACTTTGATGGCCAACAATTACCTTCACATTTTGAAGGATCATCTTAAGAACCCATATTGTTCTTCCTTTTAATTACCATAATGATGACCATTAACATTTTACCACGCCTATATTCATACATTAAATCACTTGTCATCTTTTAGACATATTAGCTTTTTGACACGTGTGTTGCACGTGATTACCAATTCCAAAAATATATGTTATAGTAATATTATTGCTTATTTAAACGAAGATTTGAATAATACGCTTAGCAAAAACTAATATTGTAGATTCTTTTGTGAATGTTCAACGTGGATCGTCATATATATATCTCTTATTCACGCAAACCTATGAAGATGTTCAATGATTTTTTATTTATTTAAATGCAATAATGTTCAATTTGATGAGGCTCTATCATGTAATTAGTCTTATCTCACTAATATTACCCTATAGACAATATTTGCTTTGTTTTTTTCTTGTCATCTAACCAGATGTTTAGATAAAAAACTCGGAACATTTTAAAATAATATATTTTGAAGTTAGAAGATCTTGTTAACTTGATAATACATTTGTGACATATAATACTTAATTTAAATACAAATATCTCCCAAATATAAATATATATTTGCATTAATGAAAATATATATCTAATAAAATTAACTATTAAATAAATAGTAAAAATTAAACTAATACAAACTTCAACTGACGTTATTAGTAGTCATATGAACTTTTCTTCGTCTAAAATACTGAAATATTAAGAAATAGTAAATAAGTAAAACAAAAGGGCAATGTTTATATAGTAATAACTATTTCGAAGCAAACTTCATGAGAGTCTAGATCACATAAGTAGCATTGATAAATAAAGTCATTCCTTTGTCTTGAGCATAAAAAACAAATCGTGACAATTCTCTAAATTTTGGAAAAGGTATTCAGAAACATATATCTAATCACAAGAGAAATTGTTATCAAAAAAATAAATATAGGCTACATCATGTTAACTTCATATATTGGAACATTACATACTAATGTATATATTAAGCAAAAAAATAATTATTATATCATCAAAATTATTTTCCTCAAGTACTCGAGGTTATGTAATATACCCTTTTAGGATAAAACGACTTAATTCATCAAAATAGTGGTACTTCATATTCCGCTAAACTTCGAACTCATGCAAAGATAATAAATCACACAAAAAAAATTAAAATGCAAGAAGAAGAAGAGTAGAAGATTAAAAAAATTGTGGTTGAAAAATGAGAGGAAGCCCTTCTATTTATAGTCAACAAAGGGTAGTATGAACAAATATTTTTTTGTGTCTTATCTGAAAAGTCATGACCTTTTCGAGAAGTCACAACCTTTTGGAAAAGTCGCAACTTATAGAAAAAGGAAAAGTCACAACTTATTGAAAAAATCACAACTCTTTGGAAAAGTCACAACTCATCGAAAAATCACAACCCTTCAAAAAGAGTCACAACTTATCGAAAAAGTCACAACTTAAGTTAGGGATATTATAGTAATTTAACATTCAAGTTAGGAGATATAGATAGATTATACACTACTAGCACATTCACATAAGAGAATGGAACAAATCAATTGGGTGGATTTCATGACTATTCACCAAAAATTCATCATTTTGCCTTAGTCATCATCATATTATCACTATAGTGCATTAGGACTTAAACCCAATGTATTATCCATATAAAGAAGTCTTAGCCCATAAATCAATGGGACTTGAACCCAACATATTATTATCATGACGCACCGAGGCTTTAACTCGATGTCTTACCCACTTGGTGCGATGAAACTTGAATTAATCATCTTACACTCAATCATTATCTTAATAAACCAAAGCGTTACCAAAAAATAAATATCAAAATTCATAAATATAATCTAAATTTGACTTAAAACATAAGAAAAATGAACAAAATCAATTAATTAGAACAACTAGAATCATGTAAAAGTCCCAAGTTAAAATGAATTAAAACCTTTTAACATTCCTTCTCAATATTGTTACGAAGATTTAACATAATTTACTAACCATTTTAAAATAACAACAAAACAAACTTTGTTAGTACAAACAATATATTAATAACTCAACAAGTAAATGTTTAGATAGAGAAAAATAAAGAGGTACAAAAGTAACCAATAATAATAATCCAATCAATATGTATATGCCACATAACTCAATAGCTTATCTTCTAATAAAACAAGATCATAAAGAACAATTTCTTTGCAAATTATTAACTTACAAAACTAATTTTACTTTTTAAATATATAAGTGATCAAACTAAAAGTTTTCTCAAAGTAAAAACAACTTGCTAGACTCATATGATTTTGAGATGGTAAGAAAACTAATGATGCATAATCAAAAGTAAAACATAAAATAGATTATTTAGTAATTTACCTTGTTTCCGAGAGAAAAATAAACACAAATATTTTTACCTTCTTTATATTTACTTTTCTTCAATCCTTCAATAGTAGAACAATCGTGTTGATAACGTGTTGTAAAACTAAAGCAAAATAAGACAAGAAACATAGAAGATGTAAGCAATAGAAATAGGGAGACAAGAGATGCGAGCTTTTCTTATTATTCCAAGTCTTCAAGTGTATATAATATGAACCCTTATGCCTCTATTTATAGTGTAACATAGAGACATACAAAAGGTTAGTCATAAACATGACATTAACATGAATATAACGGATGAGGTTATATAAGTGAAAGGTTACAAGAATAATGGTTATAAAGTTGGAGGTTATGGTTATCTTCATAATGGAAGAAAGTAATGGAGATAATGGGAGAGAGTAACTTCTTGGTGTAGTGGTCATCCACACTATATTATTTAATAACACTCTCAATTTTGTTTTATTGATTGATTATATTCTTATCATTAAAATGAAGTTATTCTTATCCATGCAGTTACTATTTTCATTATTTATGCCCCTCAATTGGATGGAAAGCCCCAAATCAACTAAAATTACTCCATTTTAACCCGATCCGACCCACTTAATCATATAATCCATTTCTTTTATCCAAAATCAACTTCATTTTCCACCACCGACACCTCCACTTTGCCACCACCCTCTCCAAAATCTCCTCCACCACCGTCGCCAAAATCAACACCTCTATACTGTCATATATATAATATAATATTATTTTTTTAACAAAAAGAAATATTATTGGGTATAAAAGGGTATGATAACAAACAAAAGAAATCACCATTATTGCACATCTTAAATATAATCTAAATATTTTCCCTATCGCATAATTCTTTTACAAAATAATTATTATTCTTATCCAAATAGCATAAGATATTTGAGATTTTCATAATTTGCTTTCAACGAATATGAACGTATTTCGTTGTAAAATAAACAATAAAATCTTGACAAAAAGATTAGCACAACTGTGACGCTGCAACTGTTCCATGTATGACTCAACAATTGTTCAATAATGGAGAAACATGCAACTGAAGAAAAGATGCCAAAAAATTTGTTGACCTAAGTCGGAATACCTCAACAAAAGCTTTACAACAGTGGTTTAAGTGGAGGTGCTGGTGGTGGAAAACAAATTTGATTTGGATAAAATAAATGAGTTTTATATTAACTAGGTCGTATCGGGTTAATATTGGCTAATTTAACTAAAATTAAATAATTTTAGTTGATTTGGGGCTTTCCATTCAATTGAGGGCATAAATGATGAAATCAGTAACGGTAGGGGTAATAATAATTTTATTTTAATTATGTGCATTAACATTATTTTATGATTTTTTGACCAAACTAAGCCATTATATAAAGCAATTCACCAAAATAATACGGTTTTTTTAATTTTACAAAACTATTATAAACGTATTCCACCGTTTAAGGGTATATTTTATTTTTTAAAAGTTGACGACGTTAGGTTGATATACGTTACTCACAATAATATTTTACTCCTAAAATGTTACTCACAGTAACGTTTTAAAATACGTGACTTTTAGTCACGTTTTACTCCTTTCAGTTAGCTATTTTTTCTCTACAATTCTAAGTTGTTTCTTTAACTTTACCTTTATTTTAATAGTTTTTCCCTTTACAGTTCTAAGTTGTTTCTTCTTTTAACTTCACCTTGCATGTACTTTCATTCTAATTTCTATGATGGCCTGGGGAATCGAAGTAAAGTTATTTGCTTTACAGTGTTGTCCACCAACTTGCCAGTGAACCAAGTCCCATTTTGTTAAGTGATAAGGGAAATGGACTTGTTATCTCTAATTTCGAGGAGTGGTTAGCCTTAGAAAATTATTTCATACAAGAAAAGATTGATTATTATTTGAATTATATTACAATAGCTAACTGAAAGGAAATTAACATAATTGGACATCGACGCACAACTAAGAATTAACACAACTGCACTAATAAAAAACTATCATTTTTAGTAAAACGTGACTTAAAGTCACGTATTATCGATGGGTTCAATTTTTGCATAGCCCTAATGATAGGTTATCAACACAAGAGGTTCATACTTTCTTTTCTTAATTAATGTCAAATCTTTTTAAACCTGAATTTGTTGTCTTGCATATATCGGGCAAAAACTACCTATTTTGGATGCATGATATTGAAAGTCATCTTGATGCGAAGGGTCTGGTGGACACTAAAAAATAAAAACTTGACGTCAAGACAAGAGAGTTTGAAAAATGATATTCGTCCACCATCACCTTGATGGGGGATTGAAATTAGAACAATTTCACTAGAGAAACTGAAATATTTGTGGAATAATTCGAAAGATAGATATGACCACTTGAAGATGATCGTTCTTCCACAATCACATTTTGAGGGAATCCAATTAAGGCCATATGGTTTTAAATTTATATATTATCACGACCCGATTTCTCGAGCCATGATGACGCCTACAAACCCGCCAGTAGGAAAGCCAAACCCTATCGCAAAACTTAAGAGTAATCGGGTCGTGACAAAGTTGGTATTAGAGCCCTAGGTTCGTCGGTCTCACTTGTACAGAGCTAACATATGGTAGATTCTGCGGATCGGCGCAGACATGTCTGTGACTTATATTCGGGAGGCTACACGATGTCCTTAGGGAGTTTTCCTATTTTGTACCATTTTCTTGTGTTGTTGTCGAGTTGGTTTCATGGAATCTTACTTGTTTCACTATATCGCAGGATGGCTCGCAGGCGCAATAGAGGTCGAGGCCGGGGTGCAGCGCAAGCCCGAGAGAGAGGGAGGACTCAGGACCCGGAGCCGAAGCCTCAGTTAGACCAGATTCCTCCCCAGCCAGTGGAGCCGGGACAAGCCCAGCCACCACCCGCACCAACTCTCTCCCTTGATCTTCATGTTTTGATTACACAGATTTTAGCGGCTAGTGGGGGCATTCAGCAGCAGCAGGCCCCAACACCAGTTCCAAAGCTGGCTCCAATACCACAGGGTCAGCCTACAACAATGGACCTAGAGGTTCAGTAGCCGCCATCACTATTCACCATTCAGCCAGACGTCTTAGACGGAGTTATTCTACTGAAGGAGCAGAAGATGCTCGAGGTGTTTATGAGGCTGTCGTCGCTGAGGTTTTTTAGGGCAGTTGGCGAGGATGCCCAAGAGTTCCTTGCTACTTGCTGGGAGCGACATCAGACTTTGGGGTTGGTGGAGTTAAGGGGAGCCGACTTCATAGCTTATAAGTTAGATGGGTTAGCCAGGCAGTGGTGGCTCTCTTTCATGGAGGCCAAACTACCTGGGTGCCCGCCAGTTATGTGGACATAGTGTTTTGAGGGTTTTCTGGCTAGATTTATCTCATGGAGCGTCAGAGATCGGCTCCGTGATGAGTTCTCGAGGTTAGAACATGGCTCCATAAAGGTATTTGAGTATGAGGCCATATTTCATGAGTTATCTTGTCATGCCACCATGATCTTGCCCACAGAGGAGGAAAGAGTCAGGTGCTTCGTAGAGGGTTGAGGTTGCAGCTGCGTATTGAGTCGCAGTGTATGGTTTCAGCGAGCAACTCTTTTTTGGATGTAGTAGATCATGCCCGCACGCTTGAGCAGTTCTGTCGCGAGACCCACGGGGGCAGAGGGCCGGGTAGGATGACAACTTTATTGGGGGCCGTCCTAGGCCTAGGGATACTTGGGACCATGTTCATTAGAGATTCCAGTCAGGTCAACCTAGTTTCCTGTTTCTAGCATCATTACAGTTATTAGAGGGTGACTAACACTGTTAAGGTAGTTATTATGCCGGTCAAAGTCAGGGCCGATGTGGTTTCATACTTGTTCATTAGGTCGGGGTGACCAGCCTCCAGTAGTGGGCATATCATCACAGGGTTTCTTCACGTATGAGGAGCTTTGGTATTAGTCCAGAGAGTGGCCTAACTCTAGATCAGCCTTACCAGCTCCTGAGGCAGTGAGATCGATAGCAGCAGTAGCCCCTCCAATTAGAGAAGGAGGTCAGCATCAGGGTGTTCGAGCAGATCCCCAGGGAAGCAGGGCAGGTGAAAGAGTGGATGCGCGTGGTAGAGGCGCCCAGGGCCATTCCTATGCAGCTCCAATTAGAGTAGAGGCCGAGGCGTCAGATGATGTGATCACGAGTACGGTTTTCTTATGCCATCAGTTTGCTTCAGCCTTATTTGATCTTGGTTCTACTTATTCGTATGTGTCTTCTTATTGTGCTCCTCAGTTGGGGGTGAGTCCTGAGCTCTTAGTGGTACCATTGCGTGTTTCAACCCTAGTAGGGGATTCTTTAGTAGTGAATCAGGTTTGTAGATCCTATGTGGTGACTATTTTAGGGAGGATACCCGGGCGGATCTTATTGTGCTTAGTATGGCGTATTTTGATTTGATCTTGGGCATGGACTCGTTATTCCCTCACCGAGAGGTCTTCGAATGCTATGCCAAGACTGTTACTTTAGCCATGCCAGGGTTCTCGTAGTCGCACGCTAGTTAGGGTGATTTCAGAGGCTAGTGGCTAGCAGGTGTTTAGCATATTTGGCGTATGTTAAAGATTTTAGTAGGTAGGGCCCTATAGTTGATTCATTGCCTATGGTTTGAGAGTTCAAAGATGTGTTCCCTATCGACATTCCTTACCTACACCCGGAGTGGGATATTGATTTTGTCTTTGATTTGGAGTCGGGTAATCATCCTATTTCCATCCCACTGTACCATATGGCCCTCACAGAGCTCAAGGAGCTCAGTGTTCAGCTTCAGGATCTTTTGGGTAAGGGATTCATTCAGCCTAGTGTATCACCTTGGGGGTGCCCCAACCCTGTTTGTGAAGAAGAAGGATGGTATTATGCAGACGTGTGTTGATTATAGGCAGTTGGATAAGGTGACGACATAATCGTTATCCTTTGCCTCGTATTGATGATCTATTCAACCAACTTCAGGGAGCCTCAGTGTTTTCTAAGATTGACTTGAGATCCGACTACCATCAGTTGAGGATTAGAGCGGCGGACATCCCTAAGATAGCATTTAGAACTCGTTATGGCTACTTTTAGTTCCTGGTGATGTCTTTTGGGTTTACTAATGCCCATGCAGCCTTCATAGATTTGATGACTTGTGTATTTAGGCCTTATCTGGACTGCTTCGTCATCATCTTCCTTGATGATATCTTGGTATACTCACTGAGCCGTAGTGAGGATGAGCAAGATTTGAGGATAGTGCTCCAAACACTGAGAGATCATCGACTGTATGCCAAGTTCTCAAAGTGTGAGTTTTGGCTTGAGTCCGTAGCATTCTTGGGGCATGTGGTGTCCAAGGATGGCATTATGGTGGATTGGGAGAAGATTGAGGCTATTCGTGGTTGGGCCAGACCCGTATTTGTGACTGAGATTCGGAGCTTCATCGTATTAACAGGATATTACAGGTATTTTGTCGAAAGTTTATCTACTATAGCAACGCCACTAACTCGATTGACTTGCTAGGATGTTCCCTTCGTGTGGTCGGAGGAGTTCGAAAGGAGATTTATGAAGCTTAAGGAGTTGCTTACCACCGCTATTATATTAACTCTTCCAGTTATGGGCGAGGGCTTCACGATATATTGTGACACATTCGGCATTGGTTTGGGTTGTGTGTTGATGCAACAGAGCTGGGTTATTGCTTATGCGTCGAGGCAACTTAAGCTGCATGAGCGCAACTACCCCACTCATGACTTGGAGTTGGCGGCAATAGTTTTCACGCTTAAGATCTGGAGGTGTTACCTATATGGAGTTCATTGTGATATCTACACTCATCACAAGAGCCTTCAGTACATTATGACCCAGAGGGATCTTAATTCCAATACTAAAGCTCTGTCAAAAAGCGACGCCATTTACCACACTGTCCGTCGCTTTTTAATAAAAATAATTATTTTGAAAATTATTTTACAAAAAGCGACGGACGACATCTCTTAGTCCGTCGCTTTTTTTTGCGGATTTTTTTGCGCTAAATATAAAATAATTAATAATTATTTATTTAATATATATAGAGACGTCGTCCGTCGCTTTTTAATAAAAATAGTTATTTATAAATTAAATAATAACCACGCTGTCCGTCATTTATAATTTATTTTATTTTATTAATTAGTTTTTGTAAAAATGACGAACGACATCTCTTAGTCCGTCGCTTTTTGGTCAAAATATCTAGTCAAACATTTTTAAAAAGCGATGGACATTGTCTCTTAGTCCGTCGTTTTTTAGTCAAAATTTTGGTCAAATATTTTTAAAAAAGCGACGGACAAAGAGACGCTGTCCGTCGCTTTTTTTAAATTATGTTGAACCAAAAAATGGGTTTTCCACCCATTTTCCCATCTCTCTTTCTCTCTCTTCTCTCTTCTCTCCCTTTTCTCTAAAACCTAATGGTTGCGCCGCCGCTGCCCCACGCCACCCCACGCCACCGTCACCCTTCTCTCTTTGAGCATTAGTCCCGTTGCTGCCTGGCCCCGTCTGCGCCACCGCTCGTCGTCCCCACTGCCTCTTTTCCTTAGCTTGTTAAGAGTTAGGGAATTTTAGTTTTTTTGAATTCTAATAATATTTGATTTGTTATAAATTAGTATATTATTTTTAGTTTGATGAATTGTGTTGTTCAAATGTTAATTTGTATATTTGATTATTGTTAGTTAGGTAGAGAATTGGGGATTTTTAATTTTAGGGTTTTCTTCTAAATTATTTTAAAAAAAAATATGATTGTGAATTGAGTGTTAGAAGATAGAACTAACAAATAATTAGAAGTTAGAAGTTAGATTAATTGCATTTTCCAACTTTGAAATTCTTGAATTTAGTATGTTTGACGGTTAAAGTTAGAAAAACATTCAATTGTATATGAAAGTTAGATTACTTTGAAGTTAGAAAAATATTGGATAGTATATGAAAGTTGAAATTAAATTAGTTGAATTTTCCAACTTAGAAGTTCTTGAATTTAGTAAGTTTGAAATTTGAAGTTATAAAAATTGGGGATTTTTAAATATGATTGTAAATTAAGTATTAGAAGTCAGAACTAACAAATAATTAGAAGCAAGAAGTTAGAGATTAGTTGAATTTTTCAATTTGCCATTGTATTTGTGCTTATGTGTATTATATTGTTGTTGAAAATTGGGTTACTTGAATTATATTCTTGAACTTTAAAATTCTTGAACTTGGAAATTCTAGAAATTAGATATGAACTTGAATTTTTGTAGGATTTTAGAACTTTAATTAGGTTGTGAACTTTAGAAATCTTGAATTATTGTAGGATTTTAGAACTTTAGGTTGTGAACTTTAGAAGTCTTGAATTATTGTGGGATTTTAGAACTTTAAGTTGTGAACTTTGGAAATCTTGAATTATTTTAGGATTTTAAACTTTAGATTGTGAACTTTAGAAATCTTGAATTATTGTAGAATTTTAGAACTTTAGGTTGTGAACTTTAGAAATCTTGAATTATTGTAAGATTTTAGAACTTAAAGGTGTGAACTTTAGAGAACTTGAATTTTTTGTAGGATTTTAGAACTTCATAAGGCTGTGAACGTTAGGAATCTTGAATTATTGTAGGATTTTAGAACTTTAAGTTTTGAACTTTAGAGAACTTGAATTTTTGTAGGATTTTAGAACTTTAGGTTGTGAAACGTTAGAAATCTTGAATTATTGTAGAATTTTAGAACTTTAAGTTATGAATTTTAGAAAACTTGAGTTTTTGTAGGATTTTAGAACTTTAAGTTGTGAACTTTAGAGAACTTGAATTATTGTGGGATTTTAGAACTTTAGATTGTGAACTTTAGAAATCTTGAATTATTTTAGGATTAATTTTAGAACTTTAGGTTGTGAACTTTAGAAATCTTGAATTATTGTAGGATTTTAAACTTTAGGTTGTGAACTTTAGAAATCTTGATTTATAGAATTTATGAACTAATTATTAGGTTGAACTTTAGAAAGTTTGATAAAATATAGTCTTTATGAACTATTTGTAATTTTGAAACGAATATTGAAAAACTTTATAAGTCTTTAAATTGTGATTTAGATATTTCTGAATGTTAATTTAAGTTTGTTATTTTATATTTTGTGTAGCTTCTTTATAATGTTTTGTGTTTGATTGGGGTTGAACTGAATTGTTTTTGCAGGTGGGCAACAAACACTGACAGTTTCTGCTGTCAAAACAATTACAGAAAAAGCGACGGACAGGGTCCTTTAGTCCGTCGCTTTTTTGGATTTTCAAATTTTTATTTCCAAAAAAGCGACGGACGGCGTCTTATTTTCCGTCGCTTTTCAAGATTAAAAAAAATTAAAAATAAAAAATAGCGACGAACGGCGTCACATTTCTTAAAAATAATAATATTTTTTTAAAAAAATAAAAGCGACGCAGTCTGTCGCTTTTTGAAAAGCGTCGAGCCAAAAAGCGACGAGATTGACTTCATCACTTTTCCGTCGCTTTTGGCCAAAAATGCGATGCATGCCATCGCTTTTTGAAAGTTTTTTAGTAGTGTTCGAGGAAGCGCCATTGGATTGATCTATTGAAAGACTATGACCTCTCTATTTTTTACCATCTGAGCAAGGCAAATATAGTAGCAGCTACCTTGAGCCAAAAGGGAGTATGGGCAGTCTACCCTTCCTTTCTGTTTCGGAGCGGCCTTTGGCTTTTGGACATTCACTCCATAGCCAATCAGATGATCAGGCTTGATGTTTTAGATTCTAGTCGGGTGTTAGCTTATGTGGGAGTTCAGTCATCCCTGCTTGATCAGCTCTGCAGTTGTCAGTTCGAGGATAAGTCTCTGATGGCACTTAGAGATAAAGTTTTGGCAGGTGATGCAGGGTAGGCAACTTTAGGTTCATATGGGTTTTTGAGTTTTGCCGACCGGTTGTGTATTCCGAGAGTTGGGGATTTGATTTAGCTGATCCTTAGCGAGGCCCATGATTCTAGGTATTCTATCCATCCGTGCACCGCTAATATGTATCATGACTTGAGGTAGCATTACTGGTGGAGCGGTATGAGGAGGGACATCTCAGACTATGTGTGTCGTTGCTTGTGTTGCCAGCATGTAAAGGTTTGATGCCTGGTGGTGAGTTTTAGAGATTACCCATTCCTGAATGGAAGTGGGAGCACATCACCATGGATTTCGTGGTGGGTTTACATCGGACTTCTAGAGGTGTTGACCACATTTAGGTCATCATGGATCGATTGACCAAGTCAGCACACTTTCTTCCGGTTCATACTTCCTTCTGTGCTGAGATGTTAGCTCGAATCTACATTCGAGAGGTAGTCTGTCTTCATGGTGTGCCTATTTCTATCATTTCAGACTATGGTTCACAGTTCACCTCCAACTTTTGGAGGGTATTTCAGGAAGAGTTGGGCACTCGTGTCGATCTTAGCACAACATTTCACCTGCAGACTGATGGCCAGTGGGTACTAGTTAGGTTCTTAAGGATATGATACGGGCATGTGTTTTGGACTTTGGAGATCAGTGGGACCAGTTCTTGCCTTTGGCGGAGTTTGCATACAACAATAGCTACCACTCTAGCATCAGATGGCCCCATTTGAGGCCTTGTACAATAGGCGTTGTCGCACTTCTGTTGGTTGGTTTGAGTCTACGGAGCCTATGTCGCATGGTACTGACTTGTTTCAAGAGGCCTTAGTTAATATGAGGTTAATTCAGGATAGGCTCAGGACGGCTCAGAGTAGACATTAGAGTTATGCGGATCGCAGGCGTCGACCGTTGAGATTTTCCATTGGTGATCGATTATTCCTCCGAGTATCGCTCATGAACGGTGTGATGAGAATTGGGAGGCGGGGAAAGCTTAGCCCCATGTACATTGGGACTTTTGATATTTTGAGGGCAATTAGTGATGTGGCCTATAAGTTAGCTTTAACCCTGCATTCTTAGCTATTCACCCAGTTTTCCATGTTTCGATGCTGCGGCGGCATGTTTCAGATGAGTCTCATGTGCTCTAGTATGATGTCGTTGAGTTGGATAATTGCCTAACCTATATTAAGGAGCCAATTCCTATAGTGGAGGTCCGTTGGAGGCATTGTACAGTCGAGAAGGCTACCTGGGAGACCAAGCGGGAGATGTAAGAGTAGTTCCCCAGCTTATTTGAGCCCTCAAGTACTTCTTGACTCTTACTTTCGCGGACAAAAGTCCTTTTAGTAGTGGATCTTGTAATGATTCTCTGGGTCATTTATGTGTTTATGCCTTTTTCTATCGGTTTGATCATTCCTGTAGCGACCATAAGTCATTTATGACTTGCTGGCACTGACTATTCGGTCAACTGGTCGTTCGTTTGGGTTTTAGGTCCATTTTCCTATTTTGGAGCTTTTGAAACTTGAAAAGTTAATTTCTGTCATAACCTCAGGTAAACGACCTTAGATGGGAATTTTGACGGTTGCATTGGCTACGGAGCGGCCAAATTAGGCTAGTAGCATGGTTGACACGAGTCCTGAGCCTTTCAGTGTGACTTTGGGGCCATTTGGCGCTTTAGCCTTTGAATTTTGGCTTATGTTTGACTTTGGTCAACATTCTTGGTGAACATACTCGGATGAGAATTCCGTCAATGCAATTAGTTCCGGAATGCTTAGTTTGGTCTGGAACGACCCTTCGTGCGCTTCCCGGGGCTTTCGGTCTTATTCTGAGGCCCGTTGTGGAAATTTGCTAAAAATGGCATTTAGGTGTGGGGCCCAGTTTTTGTCGAAATGAATTCGTATAGAAATTCCAACTGTGCCATTGAGTCCTAAATGTCGAAATTAGGGGGGGTAGCATATTTGTTTTATTTTCATCGGGTCCCAAACGAATTTCAAGGGTCCATTCGGAGACTTTTAAAAAATAAATAGCAAAATCTGGTGTTGCTGGTGCAGACCTTTAGCGACCAAAATTTAATCTGTTGGCGACCAGATTTAACTTTTAGCGACCAGAACTGCTGCTATTTATATAGCGAAAAATCAGATTCAACCTCATTTTGAAACTTCGATATCTCGAGTTCTAGAGCTCAATTTTAGGTAATTCGATGTCCGATGTGTTTGGGTTTACATTGGCTGTGTGGGTGACTGTTCAGAGCGTGTTAGTAAGTCTTTGATTGTGGTGTATCTACATTGTAAGGGGATGCCCCAAGTCTCTTTTTGTGTAAAGTTTTGCATTTTGGTTTGTTTTTGCATGGAGCTGTTCCGAGTGCTCCGAGAGGTGCTCCATTTTGGAACACAAGCTAAGGGGAGGGTTTAAAACCTCTTCATGGAGTCAATTCCAAATATTTTGGAGCGGGTTCCACATTTCCTGATTTTGACTCCATAATTTGTCTTTCTTCGATATTGATGATTTTAGTGTCTAAATGACGTGATTCTATTTTTGATAGTGTGACAACAATCTGAGGTCTTTCGAAAAGGAAAAGATCTGGCAGAGTGATTTGGAGCACGTGCGGTCAGCCTTCAAGTAGGCTACAACTTCCTTTCCTTTAGATTGAGCCTGGTTTTGTAATTGCAAGCTGGATTTTGTGAATCTAGGGTAGGCTGCTATTATTTCTTCTCTTCTTTTGAGAAACCATGTTGTAAGGTTGATATTTGGGGTAGTACCATGATGTCGAGGGATTGTTTATCTTTGGGTATTTGTGAATTACCTGTTGAGATGTTTATTTGTTGTTGCATGCGTAGTATCTAGTTGGCTGTTTATTTATGTTGGAATTTGTCTTTGGCCTTAGTCTAGGATAGACTAGTGTTGCCTTAGACTCATGCACCTGATTGACTTTGGTATGAATCTGACGTCGATTCGGATGGACTAGGTCCTTGCAGACCGGCATATCAGACTTGGGTCTGATAATTAAGCCAAGCTTTGGGCTTACTATTGCTTGTTATCCTTCTGGCTTCTCTCCCATTTCTGTGATGTCGATGTGTTATCGAAGGCGTAGTATTTTTGTGGGTTGGATGTTTCGCAGTCGATTGTGGTGTGAGGTAGTTGGTAGTGGACGTTGATCTATGATGGCTTTGAGTTGATTCATCATTTTGATGCGGTTGGTAGTGGATGTCGATCCATGATAGCTTGGAATTTGAGATCTTCATTGGATTTGATTTTACCCGCACACTCTGACTTGCATTGGGCAGGGCCCCCGGGAGTGATAACTGACTCACTTGGCTGGCATTGGGAAGGGCCCCATGGTGGTTAACTAGCTGGATAGTTGGATATAAGTTACTTGAGGTCCTCTTCGGAATTGAATGGCCCGCACACTCTATTTGGCCAGGGCATGCCCCCGGGAGTGTTAGATAGCACACTTGGCTAGCTTAGGCAGGCCCCCCCGGAGTGTTAGGCTATTGGGTAGTTGGATTAGGGCTTTTGGAGAGGATTGATATACCTCCGCGTGACACTCGCCTGGCTGGGTAATAGACCAGAGTTCTTGGTGGGCTAGGTGGCCCGATGTGGAAGTAAAACTTGTTGACTGGGTTGGGTTGTTGGTTGTGTTGATTTGGAGTTGGGTTTCCTTTGGGTTCCATAGTTGTTATTTTTCTGCGTAACTGTCGGGCTTATGAGAGTCCGTTCGGGTTCTTGTTTGTTTGTGCGTGAGTGTACCTAGCGGATTTTATGGGGGGCTAGCTGGGTTTAGGTTAAATATCCTTAGACTAGCTCTGTGATTGTTCTTCTCTTATTTCTATTGACCTCTGTTCATGTTTGATTCTATCTTTTCCGTATGTTTTTACCTTTCTTGCTCAGTCGACCTATGATGCCTACTTGGTGCCTGTCGCTTTGGTACTCATGCTACACTCTGCATCTGTTTTCTTGATGCAAGTCCGAGCACCAGATATCAGCATTGATGAACTCATGGCATTCTGGGTTTTCATGTCTCCATTGCATATTTACATTTTGACTTGCCTTTTTCTTTTTGAGGCAGTCTTGTTTCTATGGTCCTCTTTTGGGACTTGTACTCTTTTAGTAGTTCTGTACATGTGACTTCCAGGTTCTGGGAGGTATTTTTTGTATATATAGTTTTGGGTTCGCTTCCGCCTTCCTCTTATGTGTTTTGTTTATTTATGTTTCTCTTATTTGAGGATAGTTCCCCCCTCAGTCCCATTACTCTCAAGTTCCAGTACCGGGTTTGGCTTGCCTACTGGCGCGTTGGTAGGCACTATCATAGCTCGAGAAATCGGGTCATGACATATATAAAGAATAATTCTTTAATGTTGAGAATTATTTCACATTTGAAATTTTGTGGTAAAATATTACTAATTATGTTATGTTAATAATTTATTTTATTTTTATCATTTTTCATGTCTCAAATTCGCTCCTGTAACAACAATATCAAGATATTTGATTCAGAACATGTTCAGAATTAACTTCACATATTTTATGATCAAACAAAATAATGAGTTATTAGGGAAAAATATGAAAGCCAATCATAATCATTTATCATGAGACAAACTTCCACCAAGTAAGGCATGGAAGAGGTCATGGTCCCGATCATAATCATATCTCATGTAGAGGTTATTGACATAATCGAGGAAAAATTCTAATTGTGATAATCATCTTGCACCAAATAATAACTTGCATCACTATCAATTAAAAAAATAATAAAAGACAAGAAGTGATGCAAAAGAGAAATTCGAAAGATAAATGTCATGATGTGGAGGAAAAGAAAATTACGCATGTGCCTATCGTACGTCAAAGAAAAATCAACCCAAGCTTAGACCTTTCACCCAATCTTTTCCCTAATTGCCCCAGACTTCACCTTGCTTAGATTTTGTCTAAGACTATCCTAACCTAGAATTTTCAACTTAATACTCTAAAAAGTTTCTTACTCAAATTCTTTCAGCTTTGATTTACCCATAACAATCGGAAGGATCGTTACAATAGATGTCAATTTACTCATTGCTAGTCCCCGAGAGATCAAACAAGAAAAAGTTAGGCTAAATCAAGAAGAATGTAGTAACTAAATCCACAAACAAGTGAGGGTAGTTCTCATGCATGTCCCTCTCGAGTAAGATAATGTACGTGTATGTAAGGTAGAAAGTATAATCATAAGTATCTATAATAAAAGGGTAATAGAGATACCACCTGAAACTGAAACGACTTATATCCTCCATGACCGTCATCTAATCTTATAGTAATTCATATGCATGGTATGCTCATGTAATTGTAAGATGTGAATACATATATATAGATGCAAATGCATGACATACCCAACCAAATGCTAGCAATGGTGGTGCCTTTCGGTAGCTAACCGACATCATATTCATCAACTTGTAGTCATCTATGCCTCATACGTATAAATATAGGCAATAGGCCACATATGTCCCGATTATAGCCAGGAGTAGAATGCATAGCATGTCATGTCATGGATTCGTAATGCATATATGTTACCATAATCATGTTGCCAATCTTGGCCCATTGGTACTCTTTTCTCATAATTCCGTAATCACTTTCGTATAACATGTAAATATCTCATAGAACCTCATTTGCTTGTAGAATACACTGGAACACTTAGCTCAACTTTAGAAAGATAACTTAGACTTGAGGACGTCTATGAAGATCATAAGGTTCTTAAAGAATATCCTCGTGACTTCATTTAACTTACATATGACCATCTAGGCCTATAAAAATCTTAATAGACTCAAAACTCCTGACTCAAATTTTAACTTAGCAATGTAATCATTTAGGAACTCAAAAGGTGACTAACATGCTGACTTGAGTTATTATAGATGACTCCAAATTGATAATAGTATGATCCTTTTTACAAACAAGGTTGTTTAATAAGTATATAATCAAAAGAATGGAATACAAAATTCAGTATTACTATCATCTCAATAACCTTGTTCGTAAAAGCTTATGACAAGAGAGAATGGCTTAACAATCCCTTAGATGCGACCATATAATTTTTCATCATTCTGGTCTAGCTTTTAGGATAATATCTCGCTAATAAGCATAAAAATAAGAATTTTGAAGGAAAATAACTTTAACCGTCAAACATACTTTACAAGTGCAACAACGATACGAAAAGTCAAGAAATAAAATCAGCTAACATACCAATTCCCTTCATAGAGGGTCTTCCTAGCAATAGAATACTGAAAAAAATAATGAATAATTCAAAAAATTTACAATTTTTAGGATTTTTGCGATATGAAAAAGAAAATTTTACCTTAACAGACCTTAGTACTCGATTTACAAAGCTACCACGAATTCCGTCTACTCACTTTCCTCGATCAAAACTTATAATTTGTCATAACTTGAAATTCACACCATACACGAATTGAATAATAGAGAAATCACAAGGATTAACCCGAAAATAATGACACTTATTGAAGGAATATATACGTGTAAATATAGAGGGAGAAAAACATATGTTTCACTTTGTTTTTATTAAGATACAGAAATGAAAGTAAGAATATATGTCTATCTATATAAGGCTTTGACGGTGGAAATTAATAACCAAAAAGGGAACAAGACTTTTTATTATCAAATAAAACAAAATACCATTTAACTAAAGGATGCTATGAAAGGACATACATGTGCAATCATATATGCTTATATATATCAACTACAAGTTTCTATTCACTTTATCTCACTCCCACGTTGAAATGAGTTGCAACATGACTTTGTATGTATTCATCTCAAATATTGCATAGATTTGTGGTAAAATACATATAATTTTTTAAGAAAAATTAAAATAGGATGTTCTCAATCACGTGCAATTCTATGATAAAATTCTCAAATTTAGGATTGTAAGCTTGAAAAGAATGACAACTGTAAACACCAGAGGTATTACACGCAATATGTCCTCCAACACCTGAATCGTCCTCTTCGAGTGACCATCCCTATGAGGGTAAAAATTTGTGTTGAATGTTAGTTGAGTACCTAACTTTTAATGCAACTTTCCCCAAAACTTAGACGTATACTACGTACCTCGATCTAAGATGATAAAAAAGGGCACCTCGTGAGAGCTTACAATCTCCTTGGCATAAATCTTACATAACTGTGGGGAGTTGTAATCCTCTTTGAGTGGAATGAGATGGGCTAATTTAGTTAGCCTATCAACAATAATCCAAATTGAGTCATACTTTCTCGAGGTCTGAGGGAATCTCACCACCAAGGACATGGCTATCCTTTTCCATTTCCACTCGAGAATGGACATTCTTTGAAACAATCATGTAGGCCTTTGGTTCGTATACTTTACTCTTTGGCAATCCTAACAGACACATATTCCGCTATGTCCCTCTATATTCCTAGCCACCAATAAAGTTGCCTCAAGTTCTGGTACATTTTTGTTACACCCGAATTACTTGAATATCGTGAACCCTGAGACTCTGTCAACACTTTCGAAATGAAGTCATTAACTTGATGAACAAAAGTCCTACCTATAAATATGAGCACCCCTCTTGCAGAGAGTGTGGCGTCTGGAGCCTCCTTAGACACCATATTATTCCTGAGCTTGTTCAAATTCTTATCCTCAAACTGTTAAGCCTTGATTTCCTCTATAAATATGGGCTTAACCTCGATATTGGCTAATACCACGCCCTTTTCTCAAATCTCCAATTGCATGAACGTAGATGCTAGAGTCTAAATATCTCTAGCTAAGGGTTACTTAGACACCCCAAGCAAGCCAAATTGCCCATGCTAATTGTCTTTCAGCTCAATGCATTTGCCACAATATTGGCCTTTCCCGGATGCTACTCGATGGTCACATCAAAATCCTTCAACAAATCCATCCACCTCTTCTATCTAAGATTTAAATTCTTCTAAGTAAACATATGTTGTAAGCTGAGATGATCTGTGAGCACTTCACACTTAACACCATAAAGATGGTGTCGCCATATCTCATGTGCAAACACTACCACTACCAACTCTAAATTATGAGTTGGGTAGTTCCTCTCATGAGTCTCCAATTATATTGAAACATAAGCCATGATGTCATTGTCCTGCATCAACACAATACCCACACTCGAATGTGAAGCATCACAAGACACAATAAAGTCTTTACCTTCCAGTAGCAATGATAGGATAGGAGTTGTAGTCAAAAGTGTCTTGAACTTTTAGAATCTCACCTCACACTGGTTAGACAACACAAAGGGTACCTCCTTTTGGGTTAGTCTAGTCAGATGCGTAGCAATGGAAAGAAAGTTGTTGACAAACCTACAGTAGTAGCTAGCAAGACCCACAAAGATCCTAACCTCAATCACAGAGCTATGTTGGACCCAATTCATAACTGCCTTTATCTTTTGGGTATTTACCATTATCCTTCTTCTTTTTACTGAAACCACATACCCCAAGAAGGCCACCGAAGTCAGCCAAAATTAACACTTTGAATACTTTGCATACATTTTCTATTTCCCCAAGATACCCAAAACAACGGGAAGGTTCTTTGCATTCTCCTTCTTACTCTTGGAGTAGATTAAAATATCATCACAAAGGAATCCAGAAATGGATAGAAGACACCATGAATCAAACTCATAAAAGTTGTCGGTGCATTAGTCAATCCAAAGGACATAGCCAAGAACTCACAATGCACTTATTGAGTCTTGAAGGTTTTCATAGATATGTCCTCAGGTTAAACCCTTAACTGATGGTACCCAGACCTCAAGTCAATCTTTGAGAACACTGAAGAACCCTGTAATTGGTCAAAAAGATCATCTCTGTGGGAAATGATATTTATTCCGGATATAAACCTTGTTCAACTGTCTGTAATCTATACACATTATTATACTACCATTCTTATTTTTAACAAACAAAACTGTAGAACCCAATGTGACGCACTGGAATGAATGAATCCTTTATCTAAGAGTTCCTGAAGCCGAGTCTTGAGTTCTCTCAACTATGTTGAAGTCATGTGATAAGGAGTGATAGAGATTGGGTGAGTGCCCGACTCCAAATCTATACAGAAATTAATATCTCTATCTAGAGGCATACCACGTAAATCCATAGGAAATACCTCCAAGAATTCTAGAACTACTGAGATTGATTCAAGATAAGGAGACTCCATGATACACACTCAACTATGTCTCATATTTCAGGCATGGGCAGTCGTATGTAAAATAATTACCCAACTTATGAGGTTGGGGTCGAACCACAAAGATTGGTACCTGAGACTCTTCTTCTGTTGATTTCATTATTCGAACAAATTAGCAATTTGAATTCTTAACATGTATAATTAACAACTAAAAATTTATCAATATTAAGCAACAAAATAGAGAATCAACAAAAATAAGATCTAACAAGATTAGAGAGGACTAGGGGTGTGTGCATAGTGATTGGGGATTCAAGTCGAATAGGAAAATATTATCAGAAAACATTGATTGATACATGGATAGCGTTTAGTCTAGGCTACACCTTTTTATATTCTCTCGCACTATCAAGCACATGTCCATTGGATTCTTCCAAATTCCAAGACCATTTCAAACAAAACACCAAATATTGCTTGAGTGTATATTGACTATCTAAGCTCATATCATAAATGTGAAATCACTCGGATTATCCCATGCCTGGCTCAAATCCATAGAGTAATTTCATGAAGTCTTTACTATTGAGTCTTACCCAACTCCATTTAGCTTTGCCAAATCAAAATGGTGTTAGTGAGCTCAGCCAATATTTACAACCATTGATTTGTAGATTAAACATCAAGAAAACAATAGATCCATGAAATACAATTAATAGTAGAGTTGATTAATAAATACTCATTCAGGGTGTTACACCCTCATCTAGCACACACAACCCTTGTTAAGAGTTTAGTTGCTCATAAAAGATGAAATAGAGACAATATCCATATAGGAAATATCCATTCTAAGCTAATTTGATAGGCAAAACTTTGATTCCAAGCTTAGATTGACACAAATATGAGATTTCTTCCTTTACAACCTAGAAAGTTCTTCACTATTGTTCTCTCTCTATTTCTTACTATCATTTTTCTTTCTCTATCTAGTGTATACCTAATTGGGGAGAAAAATATCTATACATTATTGAACAAATCCCTATTTTATTCTTGGAACATACCAAAGGAAGCATTATTTTTCATAATTGCATTTTTGCCCTTCAAGTTCCATTCTTCAGAGTTGCGTTGGACCGACCAGACGCCATAAGAGAAAGTGGAGCGCTAGTCACCTCCTTGCCTAACCTCTAATTATTACAAGAGCATCAACGATGGGACCGGTGAATAACTATTTATTCATTATATCGTACCAATTGTAATATCGGTACGACGACAACTTCGCTCCATCCAAATCGACATTTAACCGATGGGATGCCTGTTGGTTTATGCGGGATGCCAATTGCATCATCAGTGTGCTTCAATGAATTTTAGCTTAGAATCCATCAACTTTGCTTTTTCTAAGGAATACTTGGATTCATGAGGGCTAGGGCCTAAAATCCATTCAATTACCATCAAAGAATGACAAGAATTCATAAATTTGAGTCTTCTGAGGTGGTGAAATACCAACTTAGCAAACCCCAAAACTTGAACTATTGCTTGTCCTCAAGCAAAGCATTCACTAAGTATAGGATCAAAGCTTAGCTACACCCAAGATAGGATTTGCATAATTACATATTCGACTCCAAATTATTAAAAACACACAACTCAAAAATAAAAAGACTCAAAACTAACACTACTCCCTATCAGTTCAACCATCATTCACTAGGCAAAGTTTTAACAAAACACCTTTAGCATAATTCTGGGACAATAATTCTTGTAAGCACAATCTTAAAGCATCTCAATCTAATGGTATCAACTTTCTTGTTTTGCCTAAAGATTCACAGAGATATGTCACATTCATGCAAAAAATTTGAAATCAAGACATCACAAATCATATGAAAGATGCAGTGTCATTCACACAAGAAAGAATCCCACACACATTTAAGAATATGAATTTAAGGGATTATGGATCATGCAAGAATACTCACTCTCACAAATGAATTTAAGTATATACACTTGACCCATAGGCTTGTCCTGTACATAGATTGTCAATAATGTAAATTGACAAGGATAAAAATCCCCAAGGACTTGCGGGTTTGGCTTAGGCTTGGGTAGAAGGTAGGATATCATTCGGTCAAGTGACTAAAATTCCTCCCTAATGCGTCCATTTCTATTGCTTTTGATCTTTCTGCTCGCATTTTTAATTTTTCTCTCCACCTTGTTTTAACAATAACTTGTTTCAACTTCCATTTTTTCTTGTCACCTTGAGGTATGCACATATGATGAGCTAATTTTGTTTCTCTTCATTCATCACTGTTCAACACCTTTCACTTTTAAGATCATGGTGATGTATACCTTTTCAGCTCAAACCTCATTTTTCGTTTTTGAATAAACCCCCAAACATATATGTTAGTTGACATTTTAACTTCATTCTCTCATTCTCCCCCAAACTTAGGCGTTTAGACTATATCACAATTGATTTGACACTAGAGAGACGTGAGGGTGTTAAGATAGAGAGTTATAAATGTTCAAAGTATGCAAGGTGACCAAGGAATATGGTTTAGGCTCAATGGGACTGACTAAAATCCCGTCAATTGGAGGTAAAATTTGGGATAGAGTGGCTGGTCAAAAAGGACCTAAGTTCATCTTTTAAGCCTCATCAAATCTAGAATTTTACCTTGAAGTACATTTTGGGAAAATTTCAGGACAACATGCACATACGAGAATGAATCAAATTCTTTCCGCACAAGGCCTTACAATCCAACAAATTCTCAAGAAGTTCTCAAAATCAATGAAATCGGATGACTTTTGATAACCAAAATGTGGAAGTTCGCTTGTCAATCATAAAGCCAAATTAAGAATGTACAAATCATGACAGTAGATTGATTTTCAATTAACTTTTTCTCATTTTTCAAATAATATTTTAAAACAAACTTCCTTGAGTTTCTTTTTGGTGGTTCCTCTTGCAAGAGGTGTGACACAAGATTTGATTTAAACTAAAAATTGGAATTTTCCCATAAGAAAGTCGCTACAATTTATAATAGGGAACAATAACCCGATTCGACACAAAAAGACTCAAGAATAAAATAAAACAAAATAAAATTAAAATAATAATATTTTGGTCCATGGGAAAGTGCTATGATATAAAGAAAACTCCTATTGTTTCTTCCAGTACTACTATTCATAAAGGAAAATTTGATTCATGTGCCATAAATTCATTGAGAGAACAAGGCCTTGTTGAAAGACACTACGCATGAATTTCAAGCAAGTACACACGGGTAGTAAAACACTAGAAATATGTAAGACCAACCTAGAGTCTACCTTTCACATTTGGAGAACTGGCGAGTACCACCTTTTGTTCTCCTTGTAAGCCTTCACTTTTCTTCCAAGTCTAGTCACCTTCGACGATGGTCAACATGTTCACTCTTTTCATTCGGTGAATCATCGTTCCTCTTTAAGTTCACTGACCTGCCTCAATTAATTCAAGTATTGAGCACTATCACTTTGGGAGAGGTCGTGCCAGTTGCGTTATCCGCCCCTTTGGTTAGGTGACTCCCAATGTGGAGTTTATACATCTTTCCATATTTTTGACCTTTCTTCCAAGTATTTATCCTTACCTTGTCCTTTTGCATTCATAGTTGCAAATCATCAAAATATCATCATAATAGGACATAGTTAGGCACTAAGGAAACTAATTGTTGAACTAAAAAGGCCTAAAAATGAGTGTAAATTTCCAACTCATCACCATGTACACTTGCGTGTGCATTTAGAAGAAACATATTTTCGGTGTCGTTCCTGGGGACTTTAGAATTAGTAGATATTTAAATTTTCTAAGTCTGTATATTCATTGTTCAAGTGTTGACAACTTGATCTTAGTTGTTTTATCTATAAGTGATTCAAGACAATATACGCTAGAGAGAAAATAAGACCTTGTAGAGTCTTTGGCTGAACCTGAACGATTTCTTAACTATCAAGTAAGGCAAGCGTTTATGCAATACCATGTTCCTCAAGTAGAACATGTGCAAGAGGAAATATTAGTAATGACAACAAGGAAAGTTTGTGATGTGGCAATCCAACTGACAACAATGTTATTTCCACGATTCAAATACTAGTACTTGGGGGTAGATTTGAGATGAAATAGAACATGGTGCAAGTGATACAGACCACTAGCAATTTACTAGTTTCCGTCGAAGACCCTCAAGTGCATATTCAGAACTTTTTGGAAATTAGTGACACTTGCACCCTAACTAGGGTATCTCCTAATTACGTAAGGTTAGCCTTATTTCCATTTTCACTATTGTGGGAAGAAAATCAGATGTTTTTGTCAGAGCCAGCACACTCTATCACATCTTGGGATGATCTTGCTAAAAAATTCTTGATCAGATTTTTCCGTCTGGGTAAACGACGAAGTTAAGAAATGAAATCCTGAGCTTTAAAGGGGAGAAAATATGTATAAAGTGTGGGATATATTCAAATCAATATTGATAAACTATCACGATCCAAAGTACCCCCTAGATGTGACATGGTGAATAGGCCCCTGAAGGCCCTACACAAGCCCCTTAGCATACATCATTCAAGATAATAAAGTTTAAGAGTTTAAAATACAGTTATATCATAAAGAGTTTGTCAAAAACTGAAGTAGAAGTCTAAATAGTCTCAAAGAAATCTATTACATCAAGAGTGATTAGGACGTAACCCATGCATCACATACAATATCTGAAAAGTAAAGACAATAAGAAATAAAAGGTTTTGTCCTTCGAACATGATGACTCACCAATCTTCAACAACTACTAAAGTGATCACTAGCCACGAGGATGTGGGATTGAAGAGTCGGACCCTACATTTTGAAAGAATGTAGGCAAGAGTATGTGTTAGTACAAAGAATGTATTAAGTATGATAGCAATACATAAGAGTTAGGAAATCACGCTAAAGGACTTTTCATGAAATGCAAAGATCAAGTTAAATCGTAAGATAAGAGGTTAGAAGCATAATCATGTTCATGGTCAACACAAGTAAAAAATCATCTTTCTAACACATGTGATGTACTTCTTGAAGTAATCTTAGTTCATTATTATTGTGGGAGTTAGCCTTAACCAACATAGAGACAGTGTGCATTATAACATGGAATTCAGTGTCTACCCTACACAGAAAATGGGGTGCTTACTTACCAAGGTTAGAACCATAACTTCTAGCTTAAGTGGATCCACTAGCTAATGTCTATCTAAGACAACCGATGGTGGCACATAGTTATGGGACACTAGTAATCGCCACTTGTCCACTCGGTCCTAAGCATAATTCCCACGGAATAGTCATTAATCATATTCATCCTATTTTTAAGGGACATGGGTAATCGCCTCTTGTCTTATCATTATGGGGCATGGGTAATCACCTCTTGTCTTAAAATCCATGGAAGGGCACATCAAGTAGCCAATCCAAGCTAAAGTTTATTCGAATAACTCTAGTTATTCATTCATAGTTTAGTTGAGAAAACCTTTCAACTCTAAGAATCCTTTATGTGAACCCTTTCACATTCATGTACTGAGTAATTTGGGAGAAATTCTTTCACAACAAGAACAACAAAAACATTGATGCTTTACTCTCGAAGAAATATTAAATCGTTTTCATCAATTTTCATAAGAACGTGCATATCTTCATAAATTCATCTTTCATATTTCAAAACCCACATTGTATCATCATAGTATAGAAAAGATGGGTTAAGCATGAATTCATGGGAATCCAACTTAAAAGCATGCAATTACTTCAATTCATGCATAAGAAAACATAAAACAATCAATGAATCATAATTGAAAGGAACCCATGAGATTAAGTAAAAACTATAACTTCCATTGGAGATTCTACTTTAAAAATTAGAGAATTTAGGAACCCTATGGAGGAAAGAGCTCCATATGTGAAGACTATCATACCTTGATGCCAAAATCTTGCAATGAATGGTGGATTTGGAGACTTGATCTTGAAACCCTAGTCTTCTTCTTCCTCCTTAGAGAGAGAAATATTTGAGAGGATGAACTTGATCAACTTTTGGGTATTTGAGAGAATGAATTGAATTGGATGATTTTGGGGTTTAAAATCATTATATAGGGCTTAGGGTAGAGGGTAAAACAATATAGTATTGGGTTAAAACAATTAGGAAAATACCTAAAAGCCTTTCTAAAATAACTGCCAACCTCCACCGATTGTGGGGACATACGGTCTGTGGGCCCACCTACGAACCATCCTGGTCAATCATCGATGGATTTAGAAACTTGTTTCTTGGAACCTCAAATGAAGGGACCCATGCATGACCAGTGGGTCAAGCTACGGTCCGTACATGGCCTCTGTGGGTCTAATTGAAATTTCTTAAAATATCTCTAAGTCTGAGACTCACCTACGAGACCTATCTACGACTCGTACATTGGATGACGGACCATTCGGGTGACCATATAAAAGTATCGGAACTTGACACTTTTAGGAATTTCTGAACTCACCACCCACTGTCCCACCTATGACCCGTATGACAATCCACAAACCGTTTGTGGTTCCGTTGGTACTGGCATTAGTTTTAGAAAAAGCTAAAATTTATTCATCTTTACAAATCCGAGGTGTTACATAAACTTCCCACATCACCATCAAGATAGTAGGTGCTGGTACATACCTTGAGTGTGCGTCTTGAACCTAACACAAATATTCTTTTGGACTTTTCTACTGGTGGACACATTTTACAAAATACCTATGATGGAATGTAGAGGGTGGTACAAAAGACTGTTGGGGTGTTATAGGTTGACGCAGTAACTGCATTGACTACACAAATTGCTGCTATGCAAATTATGATGAATACACACTTAAGTAATTTGGCATTAGGACAACAACAAGCTCATGTAAATCTGGTACAATAAGCCCAAGTGTGGTGTGAGGTATGTGCTAGTAGCGAGCATGTAACTTAGCACTGTGGGAAGTCCTGATTCTGTAAACTGTTGAGGTGTTATAGGTTGATGCAATAACTGCATTGAATACCCAAATTTCTAGTATGCAAATTATGCTGAATACTCACTTAAGTAATTTGGCATTAGGACAACAACAAGCTCATGTAAATCTGGTACAATAAGCCCAAGTGTGGTGTGAGGTATGTGCCAGTAGCGAGCGTGTAACTTAGTACTGTGGGAAGTCCGGATTATGTAAACTTCATGGAGAACACTCAAATAGGTATAGAAGTGCAAAATTATTGAAATTCATATAACCCAAGTTGAAGAAACCGTCCAAATTTATCACTGAGAAAAATCAAAATCAGAATCAAAATAAATATCGTTCTTAAAACAATGGGTAGTAGTATCAGCAGTAGGTCCAAGGTAATAACCAAAATTTTCAGCAAGGTAGAATGAGTAATGACGAGATGTTCAAGAAACTCATGGCAGAACAAGCTAGAGTAAGCGTAAATGTGGACAAGTTCACGCAGAACTATGAAACAAATATATGTCTACTCGAAATTCAAAAAAACAATTTGGACAATTCGCTAGTGCACAAACTCACGTCCTCAAGGAGGCCTTCTGGGTAGCACTAATTCAAACTCAAGGAAGGTCAATGTTCTGGGTACCATAAGTGAAGTGAAGTTAGAAGAGTAAGTCCTGCAAAAGAAAGTTACAAAGGCGGTGAGAGGGGAAAAGAATATTAGAGAGGTAGAGAAAAGTTCCCATGGAGATAGTGCAGTGAATAATGTGAAACTACCTCCTCCCTTTCCAAAGAATTTCAAGAAAAAGAATGAGGACGAATGCTTTGGTAAGTTTCTCTCTTTATTTAAGCAAGTTCGCATTACCTTACCGCTTGTTGATCTGTCGCAGGGAATCCGAAAGTAAGCTAAATTTGTGAAGGAGTTTGTGGAAAACAAGAGGATGTTGATAGATTATGAGATGATGGCCCTTACTGAGGAGTGCAGTTCGAGAATTCAAAATACACTGCCTGCCAAACTAAATGACCCGGGTAGCTTCTCTGTGCAAAGTAGTATAGGGCAGAGTATTCATGCCCTAGGGTTATGTGATCTTGGTGCTAAATTAATCTCATGTATGCATCATTGTACAAAAAGTTGGGCCTAGGCAGTCTTAAACCAACCACCATCATCTTGAAGACCGATCATTTTCCCGACCAGAAGGGGTTGTAGAAGATAGATTAGTACAATCATTGATTTTCCTTATTGACTTTGTTGTGCTCAACTTTGGGCCAGACCCTGAGATATCTTTCATATTAGGATGATCCTTGCTTGATGTAGCAGCAGGGCAGTTGAAAATAGGATGAATGATAAAGTAGATATTTTTGATGGACATCGAACATTGAAGTTTCCTAACTAGTATTGAATTTCCTGTCTTTCTAAAGCTTATACATGGAGATATATGTGGATCTATTCATCCACCTAGTGGTCCAGTAAGATATTTTAAACTCCTCATAAATGCATCTTTAAGATGGTCTCATGTGTGCATCCTATCATCTCACAACCTGGCGTTTGTGAATTTATTGGCACAAATAATACGATTAATAGAGATATTTACAAATTATCGCATTAAGGATATTTTCCTCAATAATGGTGGCTAATTTACATTTCAAGATTTTAACGATTATTGTATTAATTGGAATTAAAGTTTAATATCATGTAACTCATGTTCATACTCAAAATGGTCTTGCTGAATAATTTATTAAGCGTTTACAATTGATACTAAAACCACTACTTATGAAAATAAGGTTGCTCACTGCCATCTAGGATAATACTATCTTACATGCAACATTACTTGTTCATCTCACACCAACTCATTATAATAAATACTTTTCATCACAATTAATGATTGTTCATGAATCAAATATTGTTCATCTACAAATTTCTTAATGTATTGTATATGTTCAAGTAGCATCACCAAAGCGTACTAAGATAAACCCCTAGAGAAGATTATGAATTCATGTTGGGTTTGAATCACCCTTTATTATTCGTTACCTTGAGGCTTGAAACATTGATGGAAGATTTATTCACTTCTTAATTTGTAGATTATCGATTTGATGAAATAATTTTTTCACAATTACGAAAAGAGAAAATTGAAATTAAAAGAAAAATTGTATGAAAAGTTCTATCATTATCTCATTTGATCCACAATCATCTATATGTGAAATAGAGGTACAAAGGATCATTCATTTGCATAAAATAACAAATCAAATGTAGTATACCTTTACTAATTTGAAAAGAATAACCAAGTCACATATCTTTACAGAGAACGTGCCTATCCCAATTATTATCCTAACAAGACAATTTTGTAATCCATAACTTCTAAATCCCAAACATGTCAGAAGCATGGTATACCATTGGGTTTCTAAGGTAAAATAATAAAAATGAATTATGAACAATGATAAAAATGAGACCATAAAATAATATCACTAGGAATTCAATATCCAAATAATCTTGATGTTCCTAAAGAAATCAGTGAACCAAAGATTAAAATTGGTGATGGGGTAGATTTGAAGCTATTTAAGAAATTATGAGGGAGAGGAAGCCCAAGCCGAAACCATCCACACCACTCCTTAGATAACCTAGCAAAATAAAACTTCGATAGACCCCTTGAAGACAAGGAAATCTTGAATGCCTTCCAGACCTTTCAACCCGTTAAATCTCCCGACCCTGATGCCCTCCACCCTATGTTCAGAAATATTGGGACTTAGTGAGAGGTAAAACCATTGAATTCTATAGGGAAACCTTTAATAGAAGCACTATGGACCTTGTGATGGACAATACTCTTTTGTGCCTCATTCCTAAATGCAAGAATTGAGTAACCCTGGAGAATTTCAAACCAATAGGGCTTTGTAACAACAGTTACGAGATCATTGCCAGTAGATTAAAAGCTCACCTCATCCACATAATTAGACCCAACAAAGCTAGCTTCCTCTCTGGAAGAAGAGACTTTGATAATGCCATCATTCTGCAGGAATACATGAACCACTTCAAGAAGATGGAAGGGAAAAGGCCAATTAGACTAGAGTGGTATTTGATCCAAAACTCTTGAGCCTACTTTAATATGCCTACCAAATTGTCATAATTGATCATGTCATGCATCACTACCTCTTACATTTCCATCCCTATCAATGGCACAACCACTGATTACTTCACTCCAACAAGATGAATAAGACATAAAGATCCTATCTCACCCTATATCTTTATCTTCTGCATGGAGAGACTCTCCGTGAGTATTGATGAGGCTGTTAGGAACAAACCTTGAAAACCTATTGGTATATCCATGGCAGAACCTAGGATATCTCATCTCTTCTTTGCGATGACCTAACTCTCTTCACAAGAGCCGATGCCAAACACTTTTAGTGTCAACATGACTCTTGAGAAATTATGTAAAGCTTCTGGAAAAAACTAAATATTTCTAAGTCCAAGGTCTTTTTATCCAACAACATTGGGAACTATACTAAAGAGATGTGCTATAATAATCTTAACATCATGGCCACCAACTCTTTTAGGCAATATTTGGGTTTTTTCAATTTTCCACTCTAAGCCTACCCATAGAGACTTCCAATTCTACATTGACAGTATGCAAGAAAAGCTCACTGAGTGGGAAACAAAGTTCCTTGTGACAGGCTGAACCATAATGGCAAAAGAATACCTAGTCGGCATTCCTTATCATGTCATGAAATAGACCAACCTTCCCACCCAAGCTACCAAATATATTGATAGAATCCAAAGGAACTTCATTTGGAGAACTAACTCTAAGAAAAGGAAAATACATCTTTTAATATTGGGAGACGGTCACTAAGCCAGACCATGAGAGAGGCCTACCTTCCATAAGTATGAAACCAAAAGCAAGGCCCTCCATGTGGGCTTATCATTGAGAATGTACAAGAAACCCCTAAGCCTTTCATACCAAGATCATGTACTACAAGTACTGCCACAACAAATCCCCATAGAAAAAGCCATTGAATTAAGAACATGACAATGAATTAGAAAGGAATGAGATACATGTATTAAATGAACCGGATGGACTATCAATAAAGGAAATAAAATCAGCTTTTTCGAGGATAAATGGATCCCAAACCATGGGACATTAAGGGACCAAATTTGTGGACCCCTTAAGTGAACAAGATGAAGCAGTAAAAGTCAGCTCCTTCATATCTAATGTCAAATGGAGCCTGGAAAAATTAGATATCAATCTTTTAAAGGAGCTAACCAATAAGACTATTGGTAGCTATTTCCCAGGCATTAACTCCATGGAGGATAAACTCACTTGACCGCACCAAGGATGGACTCTTCACTACCAAGAGCGCATACCATCTTATAGATCAATGGAATACCACCAATGAGGAGAATGTACATAGTGACTTCTCCTGGATATGGAATATCAAAAGCCCAAATAAGATCAAGGCATTCATTTGGATCTTCTCTCATGGTAGACTCCCTACAAGACATCATCTCCATAAAATTGATCTCAACATTGATCCAATATGCAACATCTGTGAAGGGGACCCTAAAAATATGAATCATATCTTCTTCTATTGCACTTTAGCTACTACCTTCTGGTGGAGGTTGTCCAGCCATAGTACTATTGTGGAAAGAATAGATACTGGAATGATGAATACTAGGAAATGGCACAACACTTGGAACAGTCTAAAAGACAAACCCTTTAATAAATGATTCTGTCACGACCCCAGTCTACATCCTGGACGTGGCCGACACTCGAGAACCATTGTTGGTCCCCAAGAGAACCCTCATCCTGGCTGACTATAAGTGGAAGACTAACTCAAGCATACAAAAGCTTAAAACTAAAATAAATTCAATAACTCAAATATTCAACTTTAAAATATTATTAACAATACTCAATAGATGAACTCAAAGTTTGTAAAAACAACTCAAAGAAGATACATACTGAAACTACTCAACTTTATCTATCTATGAAGCCTCTACTATTACAAAAAGATATCGGGACAAGACCCATGACATCTAAATATAAGAAGGCTCACCAAAGCTGATTGGAACTGCAAGTGGCATCAACAAAGCTTCTGTTGATGACCTTGAATATATGTATCTGCATCATAAAATGATGCAGGCCAAATGGCGTCAGTACATTGAATGTACGAGCATGTAAGGGGAATTCTAAAGCATAAACATAAGCTTGAACTGATTGAAAAGAAACATACTTACCTCTACTAAACTCACTCAACTCAAAGAATTAGTTCAAGTCAACTTAGAGAAAATAGGGCTCAACTCAATAACATAATAATCAACTCAGTGAAACATCGTTCAACTCAACACAGAGAAATAAGGCTCAACTCAACAATATGATACTCAAATCTGGATATTCAACTCTGGATGAAGCAACAATAAGAGATGCAATATATGAAAAGCTTTTAAAATAGTAGATATCAGGTCAATGTATTCAAGAATACAATAATAACTCAGTTTGTATATAAAAATACAATATAACTCTGTGGGAGATTCTCTAACCGACAACCATCACTATGAGCTATGTGATGATATAGCGTCTAGCCTACGCTGCCAAAATTGTCCTATACTTTTCTGGGGTATAAAACCTACTACTAAGTCAATCGACTAGTCTATGCCAAAAGCATTAAGGAATCATCTAAAAAGTATGACCCTTTCTACCCACGTTTGATACATGGTTTATCGGGGCTGTAAGTTGTTAGAACTCTCCCCCATTTCGGTGCTCAATACTACTCCCAAAATATAACTAGCTCATATCTTTAAAAGCATAACTATTTTTATGAGTTGAAATTATTACTCAAAAATCTTTCTCTTAAAAGAGATGGTACTTATACTGATCAAAACTCTTTTGGAAATTTCAGTTTTCTCTTATCTTAAATGTAAAAACATGTACTCTTGGGGATACTTAATTCCTATATATCATTTTAAAGAAAATGAACTCAGCTCTACTCTTTCTTAATTCAGTGCTCAAGTCTTTAAAATAAGTTTTAAAACATCTTGTAAAAAGACTTCTTAAAATAGGGTTCATGCCGAATTATGGACGTGAACGACTCAATTCAAGGTTTTCAATAACCATGCATAGAACTCAATACTTGGAAATCAACAACACCAAAACTCAAGGAGTCAATGATACTACTCATCTCAAGAATGCTCGACTCGGAGGATTCATGTGGAATTATGGGCTTGAACTACTCAACTCAAGGACTCAATGATACGTCTCATCTCAAGATTGCTCGACTCATAGGGTTCATGTGGAATTATGGGCATGAATTACTTAACTCAAGGACCTTCATGGTTAACATGTAGTAGCCCCATTATTAGGAATACAATCCTAAAATGATTAGGAGCTCAATACTCAAGACTTAGAACTTGAAGATACTACTCTTCTTAAATATACTTAGCTGATGGAGTTCATGCGAAATTTATGGGCATGAACGACTCGACTCAAGGGTCTAAATAACAATATGGAACTCAGGTATACGACTCTTCTCATTCTCATACTTAATTACTCAAAACATAGCTCAAATAGATAGTTAATCTCAAAGGATTCACAATTGAACTCAAAGACTTTGTTGAGCTCTACTCTTAAATTTTTCTTGAATTTATATTATGACTTCAGGAGTTTTGATTCATGATATAAAGGATATCGATGATAGTGTAAACTCATAAATACATTCTCATCATTCTCATACTCACTTACTCGAGTTTTGATACAAGTTATTAGAAATTGTAGAAGACTCCTCAAAAACAAACTCAAAAGAGACTTTCTCAAAATGTTCGAAGAACTCTCAAGACTTGACTCTTAACTCTACCTTGAATTTGAATTATGAATTCAAGGTTTTGATTAATGTTATTAATGATTTCTAGTTGTTTAGAAGTAATTTAGAGTGTTTAGAATCAATAGGGGTTGAATGAACCATTTTAAGAACTCAGACGGGCAAAACGATGGAGAAAGGGTGGGGGCAGGCGGCCCTGGCGCACTGAGTGGCATAGGGTGTTAGCCCTCTACCTACAGACACTCTGTGGTGGCACAATGGTGGGGCGGCACACTAGTCCATTCCCAGAAAACCCCAACGAATTTTTTTGCTCATTTTCTCACCCTAGTTCACCTATATTTGAATACTGAAACTAATTATACATTAATATACACAAAATAGCCCTCAAATCACTAAATTTCATCTCAAGAATTCCTCAAAACCACAATAAAACAAGATTTAGACTGGAATTCAAGAACACTTATCAAGAACTTAAATTAATCAATATTTATGGATAGATTCGCAAAAGAAACTCATGATTGGAGTGTGGGTGAACAAACCCAATACTATGGAAGCTTACATACCTCAAAGAACTAGGTTCTTGGTGAAATCTTTAATTTCTTGAACGAACGCTTGAAACTTTGAACTTTTTCTCCTCTTGAATCTTCTCTCTAAAACCCTAAACTCTTTCGGGGATGAATGAAACTGATTCTATCATTTTAGACCCTTAATTTGGTGTAATTCGCATTTAGAATAATTGGGGGTAAGGAAAAGCCCAAAATACCGCTCATATTTTTGGGTAACTTTTCTTAATTGGGCAGCCCGACTTCAAATGGGTATATCTTCCCCATACAGGCTAGAAAATTAGCAAACTTGGCGGCATTGAAAAGAGGATTCCAAGACCTTTCATTTGATATCTTATGGGTATCCTAACTCATCCTGTGCTAGAAGTTATGGTTGTTTTAAGTTGACCCAAAACTTAGAAGAACCTAAAAATGACTTGATGGAATTCTCTTTAGTTTTTTTTGGAACTCAAGGTGCAACATCTAGTGACCTTAACACTGAAGAAAATTTAAATTCCTTGGTAAAATCTTACTCTTAACGAAGAATGGTTTGAGTCTTAGCTCAAAATTTTCTGGGGTGTTACATTATCTCCCCATTGGGATCTTTCATCCTCGAATGACAGCTTGATTAGGTATGTAATGGGGTTACTCTCACTATCTACTTTGACTCATTAACTTGCCTACTAACATAGGCTGGAATGATTCATACCAAGAGTTAGGACCTTCTATAGCACCTAAGTTAAGAACGATGTTGTTGTGAACATAGTCACACTCTCTCTAAAGTTACCTTATCTGAAACAAAGGAAATTTAGGCAAGAAGTAAGAATAGGAATACCATGCCTGGGGTAATATGACTGCTAGCTATTAATCTTTGCAACACTCCTCAATTACGCTCTTCTTTCCTTATACCATACCTCATTGGTTGCAACTCGTAGCTCCTACAAGGGTACATGACTTCTCTTGTTGTATTCAGGCTTAACCCAAATCCTAAGGTTAGGGTTCTATACCTCTCTATAGGGAATCTCATCCTAAGAATATTACTCTTTACCACCACACCTAATGTTTATCAACACCACATTCAAGTTTAGCATTCTAATACTCCATGTACTCCTACTAACCATCTCTTTAAGAATTTCTCATTCCCTTATCATCTCAGTCATACCAACTAGAATTTACCGCTACTCGAAAGCATCTAACGCTCTCAATTAACTATTTCTCATAGTAAAACCTCATCCTCCTCTTCCTACTCATTTATAACCTTAGATGGAATTATCACACCATCATTATCACGATGAGAACATTAATCTCCTCCACCCATCATCACTCCACTACTAAAAGGACCTCTGGAAAGATATCTCCATACTCTTTTGAACTCATTACTATCTTATTCTCAACAATTGACTTGATTTCAAATCTTATCATCCCCCCCTTAGGTCTAAATCTGACACTTGAAAGCTATGGACCTATTACATCATCGCTAAACTGGTCTACATCCCCTTTTCACAACTTAAATACTATTTTCCCACTTATTATATCTAATTACTTTATCAGTTCTATAACCTTATGAACATTATGACCCTCTTAAAGAAATCATAAGCCTAGCTTAGATCTATCACTTCATGAATACTATGTTCTCTTATTCAACACATGAATTTAGTTTCCTCTATCATGATGGCACATCGGCATCAACTCTATTTTGGTTAAAAATATACTTTATCTCATCATGACTAGTAACTATTCCTCTTCCTTCTATCGAGAACTCTCTACAACATTATTATTCCTTCTTCCACTCATAAAGGAACTCATCACTTATAATTGACGGGGTGCATGGTTGCAATAACATAATCTTCCCCATCACTATCTCATTTCCTTTGATTACTGAACCTCTGCATACTTTCCTCTAACTCTGGGCACTTTTACTACCACTGCTCATAATTTCATAACTCATACTACCTTTTTGGATGATAATACTACCCAAGCTCTAAACATACTTCCTCATAAGGATCTCACCTGAAAAAAGCTTACAGAAGAGAGTACAACTCGCTTTTAGCTTGAACGCACAATTCATATGAACATGAGTGCATTTCTTTGAAACTCAACACTTAACTCACTCATGGTCTTCTCTCAAGCCCCCATGGAGTCTCATGACTTCCTCAAGATTTTGCTAAGAGTAACTCATTGATAAAGATCTGACTTTGCTTTTCAGCCACCTCTAGTATGAGGGGTAGTCGAATGGATATGAGAGCACACAAGTTAGAATAAGTCTCTATGACATAACTCTATTGCACAATTTAGAGTATGAAAGAAGGGAAACTTTTCTTAAATGTCTGTAGTCCCTCAGTTATAGAAGTGGGGCCTTCACAACCATAAATAAGATCCTATCGACACAGCTTCATAGACACCCTAGGACACTTGAACTCTATGTTGTAATACCAAGTTTGTCACGATCTGAGTCTACACCCTGGACGTGGCCGGTACTCGAGAACCATTATTGGTCCCCAAGCAAACCGTTATCCTGGCTGACTACAAGCAGAAAACTAACTCAAACATAAAAAAAGCTTAAAACTGAAATAAAATTCAATAACTCAAATACTCAACTTTAAAATATTTTGAACAATACTCAATAGATGAACTCAAGGTTTGTAAAAACAACTCAAAAAATATACATACTGAAACTACTCAACTTTGTCTATCTATGAAGCCTCTACTATTCCTGAAAGATATCGAGACAAGACCCACGACATCTTAAAACTACTAACTATAAGGTAAAGGTGAAATCATCTGAAATATAAGAAGGTTCACAAAAGCTAACTGGAACTGAACTTTTGTTGATGGCCTTAAATACGTGTATCTGCATCATAAAATAATGCATGCCAAATGGCGTCAGTATATTGAATATACAAGCTTGAACTGATGGAAAAGAAACATACTTACCTCTTCTGAACTCACTCAAGTCAACTTAACTCAAAGAAAATAGTTCAACTCAACTCAGAGAAAATAGGGCTCAACTCAATAACAAGATAATCAACCTAGTGAAACATAGTTCAACTCAACTCAGAGAAATAAGGCTCAACTCAACAACAAGATACTCAACTTTAGATACTCAACTCTGGATAAAGCAACAATAAAAGATGCAATATATGGAAAGCTTTTAAAATAGTAGATAACAACTCAATGTATTGAAGAATACAATAATAACTCAGTTTGTATATAACATTACAATATAACTCTGTGGGAGATTTCCTAACTGACAACCATCACTATGAGATATGTGATGATACAACGTCTAGCCCATGCTTCCAGAACATTCCTATACTTTGCTGGGGGTATAGAAACTACTACTAAGTAGATCCACTAGTCTATGATAAAATCATTAATGAGTCATCTTAAAAGTATTACCCTTTCTTCCCACATTGGCTACATGGTTTATGAGGGCTATGAGTTGTTAGAACTCTCCCCCATATCAGTGCTCAATACTACTCCCTAAATATAACTAGCTAATATGTTTAAAAACATAACTCCTTCTGTGTTTTGAGATTGTTACTCAGAATCTTACTCTTAAAAGAGATGGTACACAAAGTGCTCAAAACTCTTTTGGAAATCTCAGTTTCCTCTCATCTTAAATGTAAAATATTTACTCTTGGGAATACCTAGTTTCCATATATCATTTTAAAGAAAAATGAACTGAGGTCTACTCTTTCTTAACTCAGTGCTCAAGTTTTTAAAACAAGTTTTAAAACAATTTGTAAAACAAACTTCTTAAAATAGGGTTCATGCCGAATTATGGGCATGAACGACTCAATTCAAGGTTTTTAATAACCATGCATAAAAATCAATACTTGGAACTCAACAACTCCAGAACTCAAGGAGTCAATGATACTACTCATCTCAAGAATGCTTGACTCGGAGGGTTCATGCAAAATTATGGGCATGAACTACTCAACTCAAGTACTCAATGATACCTCTCATCTCAAGATTGCTCGACTCATAGGGTTTATGTGGAATTATGGGAATGAACTACTCAACTCAAGGAACTTCATGGGTAACATTTAGTAGCCCCATGATTAGGAATATAATCCCAAAATAATTAGGAACTCAATACTCGAGTCTTAGAACTTGAAGATACTACTCCTCTCAAAGATACTCAACTGGTGGAGTTAATGCGAATTTTATGGGCATGAACAACTCTACTTAAGGGTCTAAATAACAATATGGAACTAAGGTACACGACTCTGCTCATTCTCATACTTACTTCCTCAAAACTTAGTTCAAATCAAAAGTTGATCTCAAAGGATTGACAATTGAATTCAAAGACTTTGTTGAACTCTACTCTTAACTCTTTCTTGAATTTGAATTATGAATTCAAGAGTTTTGATTCATGATATGAAAGATCTCGATGATAGTGTAGACTCATAAATATATTCTCATACTCACTTACTCGAGTCTTGATACAAGTTATAAGAAATTGTAGAAGACTCCTAAAAAAAGACTTTAAAGGGACTTTCTCAAATTGTTCGAAAGAACTCTTAATACTTGACTCTTTACTCTACCTGGAATTTGAATTATGAATTCAAGGTTATGATTCATGTTATGAATTATTTCTAGGTGTTTAGAAATAGTTTAGAGTGTTTAGAACCAATAGGGATTGAAGGAACCCTTTTAAAGAACTCAGACCAAAATGGTGGATAAGGGGTGGGATAGGTGACCATGGTGCACTAAGTGGAGCGTGAAACCAACCCTCTACCTACAGACACTCTTTGGTGGCGCAATGGTGGGGCGGCGCGCCAGCCCATTCCCAGAAAACCCTGACAAATTTCTTTGCTCATTTTCTCACCCTAGTTCGCCTAGATTCGAATGGTTTCTTCTCCACTCACTTAGATTTGAATACCGCACCTAAGTATAAACTAATATACTCAAAAAAGCCCTCAAATCACTAACTTTCGTCTCAAGAATTCCTCAAAACCACAACAAAATAAGATTTAGAATGTAACTTCAAGAACACTTTTCAATAACTCATTAAGAACTTAAATTGCTCAATATTTCTGGATAGATTTGCAAAAGAAACTCATGATTGGCGTGTGGGTGAACAAACCCAACACTATGGAAGCTTACATACCTCAAAGAACTAGGTTCTTGGTGAAATCTTGAATTTCTTGCACGTACGCTTGAAACTTTGAACTTTTTCTCCTCTTGAATTTTCTCTCTAAAACCCTAAGCTCTTTTGGGGATGAATGAAACTGATTCTAATAAGTTTAGACCCTTAATTGGGTGTAACTCGCGTTTATAATAAGTGGGGGGTAAGGAAAAGACCAAAATACCCCTCATATTTTTCGGGTAACTTTCCTTAATTGGACAGCCCAACTTTAAATGGGTATATCACTCTCATACGAGCTTGAAAATTAGCAAATTCAGCGGCGTTGGAAAGAGGATTCCAAAACCTTTCATTTGATGTCTTATGGGTCTCTTAACTCATCCTGTGCTAAAAGTTATGGTCGTTTGAAGTTGATCCAAAACTTAGAAGAACCTCAGAATGACTTGAAGGAATTCTCTTTAGTTATTTTTGGAACTCAAGGTACTAAACCTAGCGACCTTAACACTTAAGAAAATTTAAATTCCTCGGTAAAATCTTACTCTCAATGAAGAATGGTTCGACTCATAGCTGAAATTTTTCTAGGGTGTTACAGATTCTCTTGGGGACTATCATTCCTTTCGGCCTTTGGAACATCTGGACTAACAAGAATGATAACCTCTTCAACAACAAGAAGCACCATATTCCTCTATAGAACATACAATTTCCCATGCTACAGAAGTCCACTTCCTATACCAAAAGACAGTAGAGGAAAAGCCGATAAAAATCCCAATCTAAATATGATGGAACCTTCGCACTAGAAACACCTTTAAACTTAACATGTATGGGGCAGATCACATCAAGCCTCGCCAAGGGGGAATATGAGGTGTGATTAGGGATCATTCTTGCAATTGGGTAGTTTCCTTTGTGAAAACTTGTGTCCGTACAACTGTAGTCCAAGCTGAGTTACTAGGCATCCTTTACGGACTAAGGATCACTGATAGTTAAAATCTCAAACCCCTTGAGATAAAATCTGATTCATCCCAAGAAATATCGATAATTATTAATGACTACAATGTTTTAACAATATTGTTTCAGAACACATGTACTTAATGAAGGAAATGGAGATCATAACCATCAAGCTCGTGTTCAGGGAGGAGAATAGGGTGGAATATGTGTTGGCAAAGGATGGACCAAGGCATCCCTTTTGTAAGGAACAAGCATCTTGGATGTTCCCCAATGTATTCTATTGAAGTAGTGGAAGAAGACACTCTATGAACTACTTTTGTTTTAAAAAAAATTAAGGCATGTAATATTGACAATACAAGCCAACCATTATCCCTTAACTGTGTATCGGGTCCATCCATAAAAAATTTATCTTTGCCAGGTTGAAGTTAATATAATATTTCCATATTACCAAAAATAAATTATGAGGGGTAATATTTTTGCATGTAATATTGCATTGAAAATTACGAAAAACAATGTGGATCATGAACTTCTACCTATCAAATAATGTCAACGAAGATATGGATGGCCAAAATGACAAGATTAGGATGAGCTATTAGATATGATTAGAGTGAATTCACACAAAATATAGTAAGAAAAGACCCAAAGAATGGATTGGAACGCAAAATGAAGTATCCTCGAGTAAAATGCAGCCAAAGTGAAGGTCGAGATGGAGTCCAAAGTGCGGAGTGGACTTCCCCAAGATGGGTTTTGCATCACACTTGTATAGGAACTAAGATTCAGATATCTGATTTTCATGTGATGATTTTACAATGCACGAAAAAGGAGGCTGGAGTCCAAGACGGACTCCATGCCTTGAACCGGAGCTCCTCACGATGGGTTTGTGCGACACACCCCCTACTGATTGAACTAAAGTTGAAAAAGACAAAGGATTGTTCAAGAGGGATCAATATTTTGTTCTTGTTACTACACATATGTCATTCAGATGACGTTTTTAGGTTTACGGCTTATTCCTAAGACCGCTAATTATGTTTACATATTACAATTTATTGTTCTTAGTTTTTAGGATTTAAATACAGTTTCTAGTAGATTATTTTTGAATGAGCAAGATTATCTTGCAAGAGTTGCATTAATAAAAAATGTTATTGTGTTTCTTCTACATTAATGTTCTTTATGAGTTTAAATTATAATAGTTATTGCTTACAATTAGTTACGAGTAGCTAATATATATATATATATATATCAGGGATGCCTCTTAGTAATGTCTAATGGTTACTCGCGTGATTTGGAATAGAGTTTGAGTTATTAAAATCTTCTAGGTAAAAAATTAAAGATCTTCATTTAATAACTTCTATTAATATACACTAGGTTGCACAAAAAAGTCATTTTTTGATCAATCTAAAGCCCAAAAAGGTTTTTTAAAGGGTAAAAGGTCCGTTGAACACCTCAAGGCTATGTCATAATAGATCTGAATACTTGCCTTGGGTTGACTTCCGAACCATAATTGTTTTAGTAAAGAACTAAAGAAAATATATATATAGGAGATAGAAAACTAGAAGAGAAACAAACTAATTATAGAAATATTTCTCTATCTCTAAGGTTTCATGTGTATAAATCTTAGAGTAGGGATGGTGATAATAGATTATTTACATTAACATCTTTTCATGAATGGGTGATCATTTTGTATTATGGTCCTTTTGTAAAGATTATTTTCTTTAGTGGTTCACAACATTAAGAACTCGCCCGTATTCTAACTTGCTTATTATAAGAGGTTAAGATTAAGAAAAAAGATCATTAATAGAGATTTGGGGTTACCAACCTCCATCTAATAGCTTGAGCTCGAGAGAGGATAATTAACATGACACTTTTGATGAATGAACAAATTAATTTGACACCCAAGCCCAACAAGTACCTGATATCATCCTAATTGGCCCAAGAGGCTTTAGGAGACTAATAATTTGTCCATTTTAAACAATAAACATACTTTAATGAGTTGTTACTAAAGTATCTATTTTGAGTTCTGATATTTTAAGAACTGTAACCCTAATTTTTCTTCATTATTGATTTAAATCCAAGTAATTAAAGTAGTTAGTAATTTCCTGTAAAAAAAAATTTGGATTTCCAATGGTAGTTGCTAATTAGAATTTCAATAACAAATTATCAAAATCTTTAACAATGATCTTTTTGGGATTTGACCTTAACCTAGTTGGGATACTATATTTTACAATCAACCCCCTTTAATTACATTTATGGGTGTGGCGAAGGTGATATTAAAATTATGGTGATGTTGTTGGGGAGTGAAGTTTAGAGTTTTATGATTTGTAGAATTCAGTAAGTAGATATTATTTTTGCAAATTATAGTGGTTCTTGTTTTTGTCCGTTGCAGTGTTTTCTATAGTTTATTCCCGATACTAGGAGTCAAGGATCTCCCTTGGTTTAAATTGACCATGACATTGAAAGAACACTCAAGCAACAAAGGTTAAATTTTGCAATGAATGATGAGAACAATCATAGGGTTGTAGGCCAGGTTGCCGTTGTTGCAGCTACTACATAAGTTTCCCTTGCTGGGTTCATTAGACCTCCACCACTGATTGGAAACACAAATTTCAACATCAAAAACACGATGTTGCATTTAATGGGCATGAAAAGATTGTTGGGTGGTCTACCTTTTGGAGACTCGAACAAATATCTTAAAGACTTGGTTGGGGTACGTCTAGCCTAAAATATCATGGGTATCTCTTAAGAAGGAATCCAACTAAGGTTGTTCCCATTCTCTTTGACTTGTGAAGCTACCACATGGCTAGGAGAGTTACTAGAAGCACCCATCACTATTTGGGCAGAGCTCACATGTGCATTTTTAGAGAGGTTCTTTCCTCCAAGTAGATATATCCAACTTATGGATCAGATCAACAACTTTAGACAATTTCCCGGTGAGGCACTACATGAAGCTCTGGTAAGATTTCAAGAAAATGTAGTTCAATGTCTCGAATAATACTCTACAAATGAGGTATTTCCAGAAAGATTCAACATATCTCTAGATGTAGCCAACAGGTATGTGGCTAATAATATTTATAGAGGGTCTACTAATGGACCACACTTATAAGGAGACCAGTGTTATGTTGTACTATTGAATAAGACAAATAGGGTCTGGCACACTAGAGAGATGAGGTGGTTAGTAGTGCATCAATCAAGAAGCTATTAGAAGAAGAGGTTAAAGATGAAAGGATAGCACAATTGATGACACAAATGGAAATATTGACAAAGCATGTAATGGGATCCCTAACACATAAAGTAAATGTTGTGGCTTTAATTTATTAAATATAAAGGCATAAGGATACTCTCATATTATTAAGATTTTTATTAGTTAGGATGTTAATATGTCATGACCCAAAGTAAAACCTAGGTGGAACATGGCGTTTAAAACCCCGAGAGACCCTACACAACCACCTTAGCATACATCATACAAGATAATAGAAATAAAGAGTTCAAAAGATAGCATTTCATATTTCAAAAGAGTTTGACAAAAACACAAGTCTAACATAAGTCTCAATATCCATCTAATACATCATAAGGAAAGTGATTGGGACGTAACTCATACATCACATATAAAGTATAAAAATGGAAATGACATAAAGCAATAAAGGTATCGCAGTCATCAGAACATGAGGACTCACCAATCCTTGAGTCAATGAAACTGAATAGCCGCGAGTATAGGAGGTAGGAGTGTCAGACCCTATATTAGTGAAATAATGTAGGCACAAGTATCCATTAGTACATGTAATGTACTAAGTATGTGGAAATATGCATAAACATAAACATGATATTATGAATCGCTTAAAATATGTAGGCATGATCATTCTTTGAACATTTAAAGACTTAAAGAAGAAATGACATGTATATCATGAAATACAGTCAATAAATTAACATAAAGGATATAAGAAAACGTTGAAGAATCATAGTCATTTTGTGGGATATTAGCTATAACCAACTATAAAACCAAGAGAGCTATATCATGGGATCTGGTATATGCCTCATACCGAAAGAAGGGGATTCTACTTGCCAAGGGAGAATCTGCATATCATCATTTCCTAAAGTAGATCCACTAGCTAGGTCATTTAAGACAATCATACGGGGGAACGTAGTTTGGGACTAGAGGTTGCTACTAGAGATTACCCTATTTGATCCTCCACCTCAAAGCCCTCTAGGTGCTAAGCCTAAATACCAACATAATAGATAAAATTCAAATATCATTTTAACATAGGAAAGGCAATGATCGATACAAATCCACACTTTTGAGATCAAAACATAGAATAACTTCTTAAACATAATTCAACATGGATGAGAAAACATTTCACCAATTAGAATTCATTTTTGAGAAATACCTTTCAAAATTATGATCATTATAGTAAGTGATAAATCATTTCACAATAGCATTGATACTTTCCTATCAAACCATATTCAATTAATTTATAATCATTTCATAAAAACTTGCATATCTTCATAATTCCATCGTTCATAGTTCATAGCTCATAGTTCATGGGTTCATGCAATTTCAACTAAATGTCATATATTAGCATAAAGTGATGCATTAGAAAGACTTAATCAACAACAATCAATCATAATTGGATGATACCACATTTATTGAATTAAAACCCTAATTTGATCAATTGAAATGGAATTGGAAAGTTGAAACCTTTAGGGACCCCATGGAGGAAAAGAGCCCATGGGTGAATACCCACATACCTTGATGCTTGAAACCCAAAATTAAATGAGGTTTGGAGACTTGGATGAACCCTAGATCTTCTTCTTCTTCCTTAGTCTTGAGAGAATTTGGGGAGGATGATTTTGGGTAAGTTTTGGGGAAATAGGAGAATGGGGTTGAATTGGGTAGTTTAAGGTCCTAAAATATTTATATAGGTCTTAGGGTAAAAGACAAAACAACATAGTTTTGATTTGAAAAAATTAGGAAAATGACCAAATGACCTTTAAAACACTGTCGAGCCCTTCATATGGTTTGGAACTACGGTCCGTAGGACTTTCTAAGGACCGTACTAGTCAGCCATAAAAAAGTTTAGAAAAATTAAAATATGACCAACTTTGGCGGATCCTGTCTACGGCTTGTAGGTCATCCTACGGACCGTAGACACTAACATAGAAACCAACTTGACCCCTTAAAATTTCAGTAAGTCTAAGGCCCACCTTAGTGATCTACGGCTCGTACAAGGAACGATAGGTCGTCCTAGTGAACTATAAAAGAGGTACTGGTTCTTGGTTTTGAAATTTTTACTTCCCTTCTTCCTATGATTGCATCTACGACTCGTAGAAGCTTCTACGGTCTATAGATGGGACCCGTAGAACTAGACTTTAGTACAAAAAGTCATTTTCTTCCTTTCCCAAAATCTGAGGTGTTACAATATCTCCCCTTGGGAACATTCTTCCTCAAATGGGACTCAAGGCAACATAAGGAAAGTAGGGGAAGAGATCTAACAACCCAACATGAATGAAACTTCATAAAAATGTACAATATTAAGGAGGAACATCAACTTCAAGCTTAGACATGTTCAAAACATCATTTGATAAGGTATGCATGCAATTCATTCTCAATACACATAATCAAGAAGTAATCAATTAAACTACATCAAAATCTCAAAAGTAAGTTTTCATAAGTATGCATGCATGAGGAAACATGAGAATGAATAATACATGAGGATGGTCCATGAGGAACTAAATACCTCAAGCTAGAGTAGGGTTCGAATGCAAGAATGGGGATAACATGACATCATATCGGCCTCGGCCTCCAAAGTAGCACCCTCAACCCTTTTCTTCCTCCATAAGACCCCATGGAGGGAAGGATTCCATGGGTGAATTTGGGTAAGTTTTGATGAAATAGGAGAATGGGGTTGAAATGGGTAGTTTTAGGTCCTAAAATATTTATATAGGTCTTAGGGTAAAAGACATTAAAAAAAATTGATTTGAAACAATTAGGGAAATGACCCAAAAACCCTTTAAAACACTATCGAGCCCTTCCTATGGTTTGGACCTACGGTTCGTAGGAATTTCTAAGGACCGTACTAGTCAGCCGTAGGAAAGTTCAGAAACATTAAAATAGGACCAAATTTAACGAATCTTGTCTACGACTTGTAGGTCATCCTACGGACCGTAGACACTAACTTAGAAACCAACTTGACCCCTTAAAATTTCACTACGTCTAAGGCCCACCTAAGAGATCTACGACTCGTACAAAGAATGATAGGTCGTCCTAGTGAACTGTAAAAGAGGTATTGGTTCTTGGTTTTGAAAATTTTACTTCCCTTTTCCTACGGTTGCATCTACGACTCGTAGAATCTTCTACGGTCAATAGATTGGACTCATACTTCAGTACAAAAAGTCATTTTCTTCCTTTTCCAAAATCCGAAGTGTTACAATATCTCCCCTTGGGAACATTCTTCCTCAAATGGGACTCAAGACAACATAAGGAAGGTAGGGGAAGATATCTAACAATCCAACATGAATGAACTTCATAAAAATGCACAATATTAAGGAGGAACATCAACTCCAAGCTTAGACATGTTCAAAACATCATTTGATAAGGTATGCATGCAATTCATACTCAATACATATAATCATGAAGTAATCAATTAAACTACATCAAAATTTCAAAAGCAAGTTTTCATGACTATGCATGCATGGGAAACATGAGAATGACTAAGACATGAGGATGGTCCATGAGGAACTAAATATCTCAAGCTAGAGTAGGGTTGGAGTGCAAGAATTGGGATAACATGAAATCATATCGGCCCCGGCCTCTCTAGTAGCACCCTAAACCTTTTGATTCCTCCATGATGCAACTCGCATATTTCTCAACTTTCTAACTTGCCGGTCTAAAATCTCAACAGGTACTTCCTTATAAGAAAGACTCTCCTTTATACCAAGACTCTCCAATGGTACAACGGATACCGGATCACCAACACATTTTTTCAACAATGAGATACGTAAAATTAGATATATCGATTCTAAGTCATTGGGAAAATCAAGTTCATAAGCAAATTTACCAATATGCCTCAATACTTGATATGGGCCAACATAATGGGGACTAAGTTTCCCTTTCTTACAAAACCCCATGAGACCCTTCATAGGTGAAATTTTCACGTAAACTCAATCATCAACATCAAATTCTGAATCACTTATTCTAACATCAACATAGGACTTTTGTAAACTTTGAGCCATTTTTAACCTTTCTCTAATAAGCCGAACTTTCTCCATAGCCTCGTGTACCAACTCGGGATCTATCAAAGCAATATCACCACTTTCAAACCAACCTATAGGATAACTAAACCTCCTACCATAGAGAGCCTCAAATGGAGCCATACCTATACTTAAATGATAGCTATTCTTAGAAGCAAACTCAATCAAAGGCAAATGGTCATCCCAATTACCCTTGAAGTCAATCACATTAGCCCTCAACATAGTTTCCAAAGTTCGGATAGTACGCTCCTCCTGTCCATTGGTTTGAGGATGAAATACCATATGAAGCTTAACACGAGTAGAGTACCAAGGCCCTTATGGAAAGATTTCCAAAATTAAGAAGTAAACTGGTACCACAATTAGAGATAATTGATAGGGTCACTCCATGAAACCTAACAATTTCCCTTAGATACAAGTTAGCATAGTCCTCTGCTAAACAAGAAACCTTGATGGGAATGAAATGAGATGATTTCGTCATACGATTTACAATAACCCAAATTGAATCATGTTGTCGTCGGGTGCGGGGTAAACCAATAATGAAGTCTATATTGAAATCTTCCCACTTCCAAGTAGGAATACTAATATCTTGGGACAAACCTCTTGGCTTTTGGTGCTCAATTTTCACTTGTTGACAATTAGGACACTTGAACATAAATTCGGTAACATTATTCTTCATCCCATTCCACCAATACACCTTTCTCAAATCACGGTACATCTTGGTGGCTCGCCCGTAAATGGAATATCAAGAACTATGGGCTTCTAAAATTTTCTCCCTCAAATCATCAACGTTGGGAACACAAAGATGACCTTGATATCGAAGCACACAATCTCCCCCTAGGGAGAAAGCCTCAACGGTCTTTTTAAGAACTGCTTCCTTTAACTCAATTAAGATTGGGTTAATACCTTGTTTGCATTCACATTCGACGCAAAGGATGATTGTGAACCATAACACCACCTTTAGTGGAATCGACCAACCAAACATCCAATCGTGCTAATAGATGAACATCGCGAACCAATTACTTCTTATTGTCCTCTACATGAGCAACACTTCCCATTGATATTTGACTAAGAGCATCTGCCACCAAATTCACCTTACCGGGGTGATAGAGAACACTCATGTCGTAATCCTTTAGCTACTCAAGCCACCTACTTTGGTGAAGGTTTAGATCCTTTTGCTTGAACATATATAGCAAACTTTTGTGGTCAGTAAAGACATAATCATGGACACCATATAAGTAATGTTTCGATATCTTTAAGTCAAACATAATTGTTACTAGTTCCATATCATGGGTAGGATAGTTCTTTTTCATGAATCTTAAGTTTCCTTGAAGCATAAGAGATAACCTTCCCATTTTTTATAAGAACACACCCTAATCCGATTCTCGAGGCATCACAATACACAACAAACCCATCAGATCCTTCCGGTAGAGTAAATACTAGAGAAGAGGTAAGCCAATCTTGCAATTCTTGGAAAATCTTCTCACACGCTTCCGACCATAAGACCTTAACTTTCTTTTGGGTCAAAGCCGTCAATGGAGAGGCAATCGAAGAAAACCCTTCCACAAACCTTTTATAATAACTAACCTAACCCAAAAATCTTCTAATATCCGAAGGGGATAGATTCCATGCTACCTCTTAACCACATATGTCTTCTTAGGATGTACCTCAATACCTTTACCAGAAATAATGTGACCAAGAAAAGCCACAGATCTCACCAAAAAATCACATTTACTAAACTTTGCAAAGAGTTGTTTGTCCTTGAGGACTTGAAACATAATCCTCAAATGATCGGTGTGCTCATCCTCACTCCTTGAATAAATTAAGATGTCATCAATAAACACAATCACAAACATGTCTAGATATTGTCTGAACACTCTGTTCATCAAGTCCATGAATATGGCCGGAGAATCAGTCAAACCAAATGATATCACCAAAAACTCCTAATGACCATACCGAGTTTGAAAAGGCATCTTTGGAATGTCACCTTCCTTCACCCTCAATTTGTGATAACCCGACTGGAGGTATATCCTAGAAAAGTAACTTTCTCCTTGTAGTTGATCAAATAAATCATCTATCCTTAAAAGAGGATATTTATTCTGAACAATAACCTTGTTCAATTGCCGGTAGTCAATACACTTGCAAAGTGAACCATCTTTCTTACGAACAAACAACACTGGAGCACCTTATGGAGAGATACTTCCATAGTTCATATTTCATGGGATCATAGTTGTAAAACATCATTTAGGCACGGGTCAATGCAATTTCAACTAAATATAATAGATTAACATCAAATCATGCATTAGAAGATTTAATCAGAAACAATAAAATCATAAGTGGATGAAACCCACATTTATTGAATAGAAACCCTAATTTAATCAATTGAAATTGAATCGAGAAGTTGAAACCTTTGGGACCTCATGGAGGAAAGGACCGCATGGGTGAATACTCACATACCTTAATGCTTGAAACCCAAAAATAATGGAGGATTGAAGACTTGGATAAACTCCAACTCTTCTTTTTCTTCCTTAGTCTTGAAAGAATTTGGGGAAGATGAATTTAGTTTAAGTTTTTGGGGAATAGGAGAATGGGGCTGAAATGGGTAGATTTAGGTCCTAAAATCTTTATATAGGGCTTAGGGTAGAATACAAAATCACATAGTTTTGATTTAAAACAATTAGGGAAAAGACCCAAAAGACCTTGAAAAACCTGCCAAACCCTTCGTATGGTTTGGACCTACGGTATAGACCGTACATGTCAACTGTAGAAAAGTTTAGAAACATTAAAATAGGACCCACTTTGAAGGATCTTGTCTATGGCTCGTAAGTCGTCCTACAGATCGTAGACACCAATCGTAGAAACCAACTTGACCCCTTTAAATTTCACCAAGTCCGAGGCCCGCATAAGAGATCTATCTACGACTCGTACAAAGAATGATGGGTTGTCCTGGTGAACTGTAAAAGAGGTATTGGGACTTGGTTTTGAAATTTTTTATTTCCCTTCTTCCTAGAGTTTCCATCCACGACTCGTAGAAGCTTCTATGATTCGTCGATAGGACCCGTAGAACCAGACTTCAGTCTAAAAGTAATTTTCTCCTTTTTCAAAATTTGAGGTGTTACATAGTAAGAGGGTTCTTGACCCTACTTTCAAGGCATTGGTCATGGGGCTTGGCAACAAGGTTATGAGGGCAAAGATTGGAACTAGGCATAACATCAACAAGGTGTATGTAAAGGAATCAAAGATAAAGTACTCAAAAAGCAGGGGCGTGTTCCTTTCTCGAGTAAACCCCATATCCATCTATATGGTTCTAGAATAGAGGATACAATATCCCATATATTGACAAAGGTAGAAATTAACATGTATTAGATGCACGATTACATAGTAAGTATGGGGTAGATGGTGAACGCACACTCGATACCCGTCAAGCATATAGAAACTTAGATGGACCAAATATCATCATCACTAGATTAGATAATGAAGCACAAACATTTGAGCAATCATAGAAATAATACTAAGTGCATAGAAGTGACCAGTAAATGTAGAAGAATGAGTGGAAGTGGTATAGTGGTGTCTAGTAATGCAACGCAAAGATTTCAACTGTATGTTTATCCAACTTCAAATAATGCAAATTATGCATATTAATAAAACAACCAAATGATATGAGTTTCATATCAGTCATTGACATGGTTGATGAGATATTTGAAGTTGAAATGAAAGAAAATTTGGTAGTAAGAACATTGGTTGCATTGCTCATGAACTTCGATAGAGACCACTCAGTGGCGTATGGAGAAATAATCATTTTTTCGCAAGATATGGGATCATATGCCTATGCACCAAAAAAATTTGATCTAGATTTGAAAAACAGAAAATCTCTTGCAGCAAAATTGTCTATGGAAGAATCACCAATTATAGAGCTTAAGCCTCTCCCAACGCATCTAAAAAGTACAAACCTGACATATTCTATCAGAAGCTCATAGTTCTTGATACTCTATTCACCAGAAGCTACTAAGATATACCGTGACCTATGGAAAATTTATTAGTGGATTGAGATGAATTAGGATATCTTGAAATTTGTGGCTAAGTTACAAGTTAGGGTTGGACATAAGAAAATAGAATGTAAGAGTTAGGATATCATCATTCCTACTTTAGTGGGAGGAAACATGGATTTTATTATATGTTAACTTCTCATGCATCGACAACATGATTCTATATGGGTGGTTGTAGATCGGATGACTAAGTCAACACATTTCCTGCCATTTAAGAGTTCTTATTCAACCACAGACTATGCTAGACATTACGATCGGGAGTCGGTGAAATTGCATGGGGTTCCCTTATCCATCATCTCAGATATGGGCACTCAATTCATCTTTAAGTTTAGGAAGTTACTTCAGAAAGGTTTGGTACTCAAGTTAAGCTTAGTACAACTTTTCACTCACAGAAAGATAGTCAGATAGAACAAACTATTCAAACCTTAGAGGACATGTTCAAAGGTTGCATGATCGACTTTAAAGGCAATTAAGAGGATCACATACCTCTTATCAAATTTTCTTATAATAATAGTTATCACTCTAGTATTTAGAAGGCTTTGTTTGAAGTGTTTTACGGTAGGAGGTGTAGATCTCATATAGTGTGGTTTGAGGTTGGTGAAGTGTCTTTGATAAGGCATGAATCAGTCATGAGGCAATGGAGAAAGTTCATCTTACTAGAGATAGCTTAAGGATAACTTAGAGTAGACAAAAGTCATATGCAGATGTGAAAAGAAGAGAGGTTGAGAGGTTGCATGATCGACTTTAAAGGCAATTAAGAGGATCACATGCCTCTTATCAAATTTGCTTATAATAATAGTTATCACTCGAGTATTTAGAAGGCTTTGTTTGAAGTGTTTTACGGTAGGAGGTGTAGATCTCATATAGTGTGGTTTGAGGTTGGTGAAGTGTCTTTGATAGGGCCTGAATCAGTCACGAGGCAATGGAGAAAGTTCATCTTACTAGAGATAGCTTAAGGATAACTTAGAGTAGACAAAAGTCATATGTAGATGTTAAAAGAAGAGAGCTTGAGTTTGATTTTAATGATTGGTAAATCTGAAAATTTCATGTATGAAATGGGTGATGAGATTCATTAAGAAAGGCAAGTTTAGTCCCCATTATGTTAGTTTGTAAAGGATTTTAAGGCATTTTGGTACTGTTGCCTATGAGTTGAAGTTACCTGCACAATTAACATCAGTACATCCAATATTTCATATTTTCCTTATTGAAGAAGTGTATTGGTGATCCGACATCAGTTGCACCTTTAGAGAGTGTGGGTATTAAAGATAGTCTCTCTTATGAAAAGTTTCGAGTTGAAATTCTTCATTGACAGGTTTTTAAGTTGATTAATAAGGAAGTCACCTTGGTGAAAGTTCTTTGGAGGAATCAATTAGTTGAGAGAGCTATTTGGGAAACAAAGGCAGATATGATGATGTCACACCCCGAGCCTACACCCTGGACGCGACTGGCACTAGAGAACCATTGTTGGCCCCAAACGAGCCCTTGGCCTGGCTTAACTCTTAGCAGAAGACTTACTCAACATAGAATAAACTCAAACGAAATCTTTAACTCAGATAACTACTCAGAATATTTAAAGAAAACATTCACTAGCCAAAGTGGCAACTCAAGTCTTAGACATCAATTGTCACGCCCCAAAATCAAGGGGCGCAACTGGCTCCTAATTCCAAACCTCAGGCCCGAGCCAACCCTGCTGAACCATTTGCTACTAAAGCATAGCAACCACATGTGATAAGAAAATAAACAAGTATATCTCGGCTTAAAACAAAGCCTTCGGCCGACAAGGCCCCTTTCAACAGATCTATAAAAGGAACAACTACTCCCAAGAGTTTATAAACAGAAATATCCAACTAGCACATAAGTTCTGATTGGGCCGTCAAAGCCATTATGATCTCTATACCAAAACTGAAAGCAGGTATATATCAAGACAATACATCAAAAACTCACAAGCTTCAGCAAACCAACAAACTAGGACAGTATGGCCCTAACGTAGCTATACACCCCACACACTAGTCTGCAAGACTCTAAGAGTAGTAAAGATTGGCGGGACAAGGCCCCAACCTACCCATAAAAATATATACAACAAAAGCTAACAAACCTCCCAACTCTGGAAGTTTTAGAGGAAAAGGGCTAGCTAACCGAATAGAAGTCAATCCTGCTGCTGAGGAGGTCTACTGAGTCGTCTGTCGGGACCTGCATGCATGAATGCAGTGCCCCGAGGCAATGGGGAGTCAGTACAAAATAATGTACATAGTATGAAAGGAAATAGACTATGAGCAGGTATCCTAATATACTGGAGTAATTCGATAAATAAATCAAGGATAAGATAAGTGTACTGACCTACTCCTAAATATAAACATATCAAAAATAATAAAACAACAACCTAACCAAGGACCCATAAGCTCGGCACGTACAAACAGCACAAAAGACCACCTACCCAGGCCCCCAGAAGCCCAGAAAGTGCCAATCAATCTATATACCCTATCAGTAGTTCCCCTAGTCACGTAGGAAGTCACATAGCCCTCTTAGGCAATATTATAACCCCGTAGGCAGCATATCTCTCTCTTAGGTATCAATATAGCGTATAGACAACTCATAGCCCTCTTAGGCAACAACATGTCCCTGTAGGCAACACATAGCCTTCTTAGGAGTCAATATAACCCCATAGGCAACTCATAGCCCTTCTAGGCATCAATATAGACCCATAGGCAGAATATATCCCTTCTAGGCATAAATCACAATCCTGCAGCTAACCACAATAGCCCAAGGGTAACAATAACAATTCAATAGCTAAAAGCGAACAATTTAGTTATAAGCAACCTATACAAATAGCCTCTAAGTCGTGTCCAACATAGGGATGCTACTAACTAAATAAGAATCCCGATAAGGGAGGATTATATCCACTCGAGCAGCCAACAATCAACAATAAAGGCTACAAGTATAATAACGTTAATAACCCAATTACATTGCTCCTAAGCTTTAAGGAATATGTCGGTAGAAAGGAATAGCCTTAACATACCTTTCCAATGAACGCTCGAAAAACCGTAGTTCTTCACAAAAATTGTTCCTTATGTCCTAAGCTTAAAAAATACTATACATACACAGCTGGTACGCACCTATAAACAATTCATAATTAAAATTAAATCGGAAGATTTTCCATATTGCCCCAACTTGTCAAAATGTCCGTAGAAATTCATAAAAACAATCATAAAAGAGTCCCGAGATGATTACCTTAGTTAACCAAGTGTAAACCTTGAAGAAAAATCAATAACTACAAATTTATACCTTCAAAAACTAGCTCCAAACGCAGCTAATAGAAGGGAAAAATGATTGCCACGTGTAGAGATCACGTTTCTAGGCACAGGGGTAACCTTTAATGGTAGAAATCGTCAAAAACTAAATTTCATCATGCAAGAACTCCATAGAAGCCCTCTCTTAAGCTTTCTGTCTGGTTTGGAAGTGAAAATAAATGTTTTCATGGCTTAAAACGTTGAATAAGCCGACATACCACATTTTTTACCCGACCCGGATTCTGCCCCGGCAGTCCGTACTAAAACCCTCATAACTTTTTACTCCAATGTCGGTTGGACACGAGGTTTTGTGCATTGCAAACTAGACTCGTAGGCCTTCGATTTAATGGGTGATAGGCCTTATAAATATATATATATATATATTGGGAGAAATCCTCTAAGACATTTGACCCAAATTTTAGAGAAATCTTTAAAAAGGAACTTACGATAACTTTCGCCAACTTTTATTTTGCCACTTACCTAACTTCAAAACTTGAGATACAACCCTTGAACACTTAAAATATGACATACCACATCATTCTTAATTTATTACCCACCCTCCTTGTCTTTCCACGAAGATACGAGTTAATTTAGACGTTTTAAAAAGTCGGGGTGTTACATCATTCCCCACTTAGAAACATTCGTCCTCGAATGAAAAATCTAAGTCACGCGGTTAAGTCATTAGGAGTTTCCAAAATTTAGGAAGTGTATCCTTTGTAAATGTGACTATTCAGGAACCTGAAACACAGAAATTTTAACCTAGGCGTCTCACAGGACGACATAAATAGCTAAGGACTATAGCTAAACAATAACAGTGCGAGCAAAAATACAATGACAACAACCATAATAATAAGCAACAATATAAAAAAATCAAATAGGTATCTTACCTCACTAAACCAATAAAAATTGATATGTCATAAACCTAGGGTATGAAACAAGTGAGGATATTTGAACCTTGTGCCATCCTCAGCTTCCTAGGTTACCTCTTCTCTATTCTTGTTTCTCCACAATACTTTAACTGAAGCCACCTATTTGGTTCTCAATTTACGGACCCGTCGATCTAATATGACAACTGGAGTTTTCTCGTAGGACAACTCCTCTGTGATCTGAACATCCTCAACTGGGACAACCAAAGAAGGGTCTCCTACGCACTTCCGTAGCACCGAGACATGGAAAACTGGATGAACATATTCTAGCCCCGAAGGCAATTCTAACTCATAAGTCACCCGTCCTACCCTCAGAAGGATCCAGTATGGCCCAATGAATCTTGGACTAAGCTTGCCTTTTTTGCCAAATCTCATAACACCCTTCATAGGCGAGACTATTAAGAATACCCAGTCATCGACACAAAACTCTAACTCCCTTTATTGCACATCTGAGTATGACTTATGTCGGCTTTGAGCTGTTAGCAACCTCTCCCGAATGAACTTAACCTGCTCCACTGTCTGCTGTACTAAGTTGGGTCTTATCAACCATGATTCACCTACCTCAAACCATCCAATGGGGGACCTACATTTTCGCCCATACAAAGCCTCATAAGGTGCCATCCCGATGTTGGAATGATAATTATTATTGTATATGAACTCAATAAGAGGCAAGTGGTCATCCCAACTTCCCTTGGAGTCTAGCGCTCACGCTCATAATATATCCTCGAGTGTCAAAATTGTGCGCTCAGTCTGGCCATCTGTCTGAGGGTGAAAGGTTGTACTAAGATTAACTTGTGTCCCCAGTCCTTTCTGGAAGGATTTCCAGAAGTTGGCGGTAAATTGTGCTCCTCTATCAGAGATAATAGATACTGGACACCGTGTAGCCTAACAATCTCTCTAATATAGACCCCTGCATAGTCTTCGTCCATAAAAGCAGCCCTTACTGGTAAGAAGTGGGCTTATTTTATTAGTTTATCAACAATTATCCAAATAGTGTCAAACTTGCGACGCGATCGAGGTAACCCTATAATAAAATCCATACTAATTGCTTCCCACTTCCACAAAGGAATGGCTATCTCCTGAACTAGCCCAGCGGGCTTTTGGTTCTCAGCCTTCACCTATTGGCAGTAAGGACACTGTGCCACAAACTCAACAACGTCCTTCTTCATCACGTGCCACCTATAGATGTCCTTAATATCATGGTACATCTTCATCGTACCTGGGTAAATAGAATGATGTGCCTCTTCCATAATTCGATGTCGAAGCCCTGTAATATTCATAATACACAATCGACCGATATATCTAAGGACTCCATCTCCTGCTATATCAAATGCTAAAGACTGCTGATCCTCAGCCCTTTCTCTAAGATGCTCTAAGCTAGGATCCTCTTGTTGCCATGATTTCACTTCTACAAGTAGAGATGATACGGATGTGTTCTGAATTGTTACCCCACTATTTTCTGCCTCTAACAGTCTGACTCCCAAGTTAGTTAACTAATGAAGCTCGCGCTAGCTCACGCTTCTCAACACCTAAATAGGATAAACTACCCATAGATCTTTGACTGAGGGCATCGACTACCACATTTGCCTTTCCTTGATGATATAAAATATCCACGTCGTAGTCTTTCAGTAACTCAAGTCATCGACGTTGTCGCAGATTTAACTCCTTCTATCTAAAGATATATTGAAGGCTTTTATATTATGTAAAGATGTCAACATGAACGCCATACAACTAGTGTCTTCAGATCTTTAACGCATGCACAACTGCAGCCAACTCTAAATCGTGGGTTGGATATTTCTTCTCATGCTTTCTCAACTGCCTTGAAGCATATGCGATAACCTTAACATGTTGCATTAGAACACATCCCAACCCAACACTATAAGCATCACAGTACACCGCATAGCCTTATCAACCCTCTGGTAATGCTAGAACTGGTGTTGATGTCAACCTGTCTTTCAGCTCATGGAAACTATGCTCGCAAGCCTCAGTCACTGGAACTTAGCTGTTTTTTTAGTCAGCTTCGTTAATGGTGCTGAAAGTGAAGAAAACCACTCTACAAACCTTATGTAGTTCCCAGCTAACCCTAAAAAACTACAAACCTTAGTCAGAGTCATGGGTCTGGGCCAAGTCTTTACGACCTCAATCTTTTGTGTATCAACCGCAATGCCTGCATCTTATACAATATAGCCTATGAAAGCTACAGAGTCCAACCAGAACTCACACTTAGAAAACTTTGCATAAGGTTATCGATCTTGAAGAACCTGAAAGACTGCTCACAGATGATTTACATGCTCAACTTTTGAACGTGAATACACCAAAATATCATCAATAAATACAATCACAAACAAGTCTAGATACATCCTGAATATACTATTCATCAGGTCCATGAACACTGTTGGGGCATTAGTTAATCCAAAAGACATTACCAAGAACTCAAAGTGTCTATATCTGGTTCTAAAAGCTGTCTTTGGAACGTCTTTCTCCTGAACTCGTATCTGGTGGTACCTTAATATTAAATCAATCTTTGAGAAACACTCAGCACCTTGTAACTGAACAAACAAGTCATCAATCCTCGGAAGGGGATACTTATTCTTTATAGTCGCCTTATTCATCTGTCGGTAATTGATACACATTCTTAGATCAATTAAGTGCTCTTCTAGATACTGCAGGAAATATCTTGGAATTATCTTTCCAACGCCACCGATTTTGCATGATTCCGAGTTCATATGAGTGAGATATGACTATTGGAAGTTGGGCTGGTTGGATAAGGAAAGTTCAATCAAGATTTTTGAAGGGTATTTTGGTCTTTTAAATACCCTATTATTTTTATTTCGTTTTTGGTAATTACTTAGAGGTATAAACTGAAATTGGTCAGTTTACACTTTTGAAAATTTAGTTAGGGTTTTAGAGAAGAGAAAAGAAGAGGAGAAGAAGCAAGAATCGTCAAATTCTCGAACCTAAGATTGTCGATTTCATCAAGGGATGATCCCTACAAGGTATGTGAGTCTTTAATAGCATTGGGTTTGTTCACCCACGCGCCAATCACGTTTATTTCAGTGAAGTTCGTTCTAGAAAGTTGAAAGTTGATGAATCTTGAATGGTGTTCTTGAAATTGGCCTTCGTTCTTGAGTTGGGTTGAAATTGAGGAGTTCCTTGAGGTTAAAATGTTGTTTCTTTGAGTTGTTTAAGTTAGATTACTGTGTATACATACTGGGTATCTGAATCTAAAGGGAATTTGACAAAAAGAACCGAGTTTAGGCAAATTGGGATTAGAAAACAAAGAGGGAACATGTCAGGCAAATCTCAGTACCATGTCCGCGTCGCGGACCTGTTCCTCAGAACTGACAATTTTCTCCTCACGTCGTAGAGCGGTCACGGACAATTCTGCCTCAAATTTATTTTTGCGATCAAATATTTAAATGCATCTCCGCATCGCAAACTAGTTTCTAGATAGTGATTTCTTGATCTTTTCTCATGTTTAACTATCTAAAAATACTCCTAAACATCATGAGATCGTTCCTATCACAAATCACAATCCTTGAATCCATAATTCAATTAAAAGAAAGTTAAGAGTCAAGTCAAGGAAAGTTAAGAGTCAAGTTAAAAGAAATTCATAAAGTTTTCCAAAAGTGTTTTACAAACGTTTTAACTTTGTTTTAAGACATAAGCTCTGAGTTAAGTAAAGAGTAAGAGTAAAAGTTCTTTTCAAAGATTATACGAGAACTAAGTATTCCCAAGAGTTAAAAATGTTTTCACATTTGAGCAAGAAAGGGAAATCGATTCCAAGATAGCTTTTAAGCTAAGTTTTGAGTAATATCTCAAACCAAATAAAGAAGTATTGTTTTAAAACATATAAGCTAAGTATATTTTTGGGAGTAGTATTGAGCACTGATATGGGGATGCGAGTTCATAATAACTCAAGTCTCCATAAACTATGTAGTCATCATGGGTAGTAAAGGATCATACTTTTTAGATGATTCCTTAAGTGCTTTTTAGCATAGGCTAGTGGATCCACTTAGTTAAGGCGTTCTATATGACGGCAAAGTATAGGACAGTTCTTGCAGCGTGGGGCAAGACACTGTATCAACACTTAAGCTCATAGTGGTGGTTGTCGGTTAGAAAAATTCCCACAGTATTATATTACTTTACAAGTAAACTGAGTTGTTATTGCATTTCTTTAACAAGTTGAGTTGTTACTATTGTTTTAAATGCTTTGTATAACTGCACCATTATTGTTGTTTACTTTGCATTTGAGTTAAGTTATTCATGAGTTGAGTAAAGACAATGTAAGTGTTTCTTTCATATTTCTTTCAAGCTGACGTTATGTTTTAGTATTCTCCTCGCATACTCGTACATTCAATGTACTGATGCCATTTGGCCTGCATCATTTTATGATGCAAACACAGGTAATCAGGATCAACATCCAGTACCTCGTTGATCTAGTTGATCACTCAGAGTCAGTTGGTGAGCCTCTTTGCTATCCGGAGGACTCCTTTTATCATTGATTTTTAGTATTTCCGTTGTAAGGATGATCGGGGATCTTGTCTGGATATCCCTCCTTGTTTTAGAGGCTTCATAGACAGTTAGTAGTTCAATTGTATTTACATTGTTAAGTCTTATGTTAAGACTTGAGTTGCCACTTTGGCCAAGTTGAATTTTTGACTTTTAAACGTTCTAAGTTATTATGTTAAGCAGTTGAGTAGAGATGCATTGAATCCTTGTATTAATGCTTTTAAGTCTTCCGCTGAGTAAGTAAGCCAGACCAAGGGTTCGCTTGGGGCCAGCAATGGTTCTCGAGGTTCAGTCCCGCCCAGGTTGTAGGCTCAGGGCGTGACACTTTCCTTAACTAAACAGGCCAAATTTAAACGGGTATATCTCCCTCATACGAGCTCAAAAATTAGCAAACTTGGCGGAGTTGAAAAGAGGATTCCAAGACCTTTCATTTGATATCTTATGGGCCACCTAACTTATTTTGTACTAAAAGTTATGGTCGTTTGAAGTTGACCCAAAACTCATACTAGCATAACTTTGCCAAAATTTCCAATTTTTACTCTTTCCAAAATAGTTCTTTCTAATTCTAGTTCTTTCAAATACCGAGGTGTTAAAGGTGGCCAAGTACCCCTGCCTTTTTCCTTCCAGTTCAGTGTGAGTTAGTATTTCTCTGCAGCATTTCGTTTGGCCTCATTTCTTTAAGTTATTCTCATGTCTTAGTATGCATGCATGTTCATGAAATTAGTACATTCTTCATGCCTCTTTTTAGAGTCAATCACTTCACTAGTTTTCTATATTTAGTTTTTAGTTCTAGGATTGTAGCTCTTTTCCTACTCTTTCTAGTTTCATAAGACTTCATTCAAGGATGATTTTTTTCAAGAGGGAGTTATTGTAAAACCTTGAAACTTCTAAGAAAAGGTACAAACCATTTTCTATATGTGTATTGGTCCGAACCAGATAAATTTAAGTAAGACTTGGTGTAGGTCCAATCATAATTAACTTCGTGGTGTCGGGTTTGCCATAAGAGAATTTACTAATGATAGCATATTGTAAATTTTCTTGTATAATCAAAGCTTTAACTTCTAAAGGCTTCCAAGTGATGTTAGGTTCTCCTTGTAACATGACACTGGTTTGGGAGGGACAATAGGTTTTGTAGGGTTGATGCTTTTGAATTTAAGAATGTGAGCATATTGTATCCTATTTGGTTATTTATTTTTTTGGTTGTCTTTGACCTGTAATGGATTGGGTGGGTAAAGGAGGGAATTCCTCCGGTGATGGCAACGACCATGGTGGCTGCCTTACAAAATAGGGTTTTGTGGTACTATGTTTTTGGTAGAGAGTGTTTTTTTACAAACATAGGCATGGTGGTCACATCAGAGTTCCTAAGTTTGCACACCCAGGAAATATTGTAGTTCAAATGATAAAGTTTACTTATAAACACTTTTGATTAAAATTTAAAAAGGTTTTTGCACGTATTTTGAAGTTGCATTCTCTCATTTAAATATACACAATATAATACTCTTAATAAACCTTAAAACCTCATGCACATTTCAATTAATGTTGATTTGTATAATGAAATTAGATGACATATTTTCTCTGACTTCATAATGAGCATTTCAAAACACATAAAACAAATTTCAAAATCTTAAATATAAATATCTAATAGAACCTTTTGTTTATTCATTTAATTTATAGAGAGAGTATGTATACATAGTGTTAATTTCCTTTTGCATGACAATATTGAAATTTAACTCACAATTTTGATTGCTAATGATCTCTTTCTTTCTTTGTTCACTTTTATTTTAGGTGAGTCTTCGGGTTTATGAACCTAAAATTAAAAGTAAAGCTTTTGAAAATTAAAGGTACATCATTGTCACATATTAAATTTTCCTAAATTGAATTATCATAACAGGTTATTCTGTTTATCGGGTTAGCGATTAATGTCTATTATAGAACATTAATTATTATCACATCATAAGCAATGTCATCATGTAAAATAATTTTACACCATCTATCCATGGAGTGCACACCTTTATTTTCCGTAAGATGATCTTGATTTGAATCCTTTTATATATAGATGTTATCAATACTTCATGTACAAAGAATGTTGATAGATTAATTTCTATGTCTTAATGATGAATTTATTTTTAGGATTAGCGGTTGATGTTCATTATAGAGAATAACTTATCATCACATTATAAGCAATGTGATCTTGTAAAATAATTTTACACATCTATCCATATAGTTTGCACATTTTTTTCCTTAAGATAATCTCGAATTGAATCCTTTGTATATACATGTTATCAGTACTCCATGTACGAAGGAGGTTGATAGGTTAGTTTATATGTATTAATGGTGAAATATTTTGTTACATAATAGTAAAGAATTAATTGATTTATAGTTATATTTAACAAGTATTAATTGATAAATTAGAATAAATATTTTAAGTAATTTATTATAACAAGTGAATAAAGACTACTGTAATAAAGTTTGAAATTGTTTAATTTTACTTTGTCTATATACAGAAGATTTACATTTCCCCTAATTTTTGCTTGAGCAAGGGAAAGACTCAATTTAGCAACAAGCATAGGATGCTTGCAGATGTACATATGTTTGATCTTTTAATATTCATAAATTATAATGGTGAATTGATAATATAATATATACTATTAATTTTTGTATAATTTTTGTATAGCTTACATAAATCTCATAGTGTAAGGACCTAAATTACATTCTATCCCTACTCTTTTTTAATCTATCTATACTACCTTAATAGCATGAACTCCCAAACCTGAATGTTGAATTACAATAATACCCTCAATTAAAAATACTTAATTTATTTTATTAATTAATTTTATTAATTTTATTATATTGAAAGTAGATACCTTTCCAAATTAAAGGATTTCAATGAGTTGTGACTTTTACAAAGGGTTGTAACTTTTTTTGCACGGGTTGTGACTTTTTCGAAGGGTTGTGATGTTTTCGAAGGGTTGTGACTTTTCTAAAGGTTGTGAATTTTTTATTTACTAATTTAATTAATTTTATTATATTGAAAGTACATACCTTTTCAAATTAAAGGATTGTGACTTTTTCAATGAGTTGTGACTTTTCCAAAGGGTTGTAACTTTTGTAAAGATATGTTGCATCTAAAGATAAAATATTGAAATATTTATTGTAATCCTTATTAGTGTCATGCACATACTAAATATCAAGTATGAATACTTAACACAAAACTTCTACTTAAATGGTGTACATCATTTATGTTCATAACCTCAAGAGGAAAGGCTATTGGTAACATTTTTTGAATGGATATTTTTTTTTCTATTTTGTTGGTTAGATTTGTTTACAAAATTGAGTGAAGTAAGAAAAATATTATTAAACAAATATCACTTTCTCCCATATTTAAATTTTGAATGTATTTTGAAACGTTTTAATGATATCTGGTCATTTTGATATCAAAATACAAGTAACTATGACCATAATATATTAATATTGTCATATACTATATATATGATGTTGTAAAACAAAATTAATATTACTAAATAAAACATCATATACTATATATACGATACACACATGCAACGCACGTGCCGTAAAACTAGTTTACAAAAATCACTCAAAATTAGTGTTATCCAGATACATAGCAAAGAAGTCGGATACATTAAATATAATACATTAAAACAAAATCAGTTACACTTTTAAAGGAAAGATAATATAAAATTGATGTGAGTTCCCCAAATCACGCTAATCTAATTGATTTCAATCTCTCCCAAATCATAAAAGATTCAATCAAATCAAAATTCAAATTTTCTTCTCTCAATTCTCTTCCAAATCCATCCAGATTCAATTCAAAATTTAATTTTTCTTCTCTCAATTCTACTCCAAATCCGTCTAGTTTCAAACAATTCAAAATTTCTTCTTTCAATTCTCATCCAAATCGTAATAGATTGAAAAAAGTCAAAAACAATAGCTGATTTTATTGGTATGTGTATCTACAAATTTGGATGATTAATACATTGGTCAATTGATGAATCAACTATTTTTTGCCCATTGTTAATTGTGCTCTCGTGTTATAGTATCCAGGCTCCTGTTAAACGTGTTTATTCAAAGATGTTAAATTTCTCATATATTAGTGCCACCATATTTGGAAGGAAAAAATGAACGGAGTATTTTAAAATTCAGGCAAGGTGTAAATTTTACAGTTGGAGGGGCAACATCACTTGATTCTTCCTACTTGTTGGACAAGGGAGTAATGTCCAGTAACAATGTGTCTTTGGGGATTCAACTGGGTTGGTTAAAAGATATGATATTTTCTCTTTTGCAAATTTCCTTCAAGTAATAGCCCTGGGCCGCCCATGTTGGTGCTATGAAATTATTCATGTGTATCCGCTATGCATTGAAACAACGTATAAAAAGGTTGGAGAGATACATAGCTTTGTTGGATACATATTTGTGTGATTATTTCTATGTATCATATACATTTAGTATAAATTCAAATTGACGTATTATGTCTAAAAATTTAGTGCATGATATATTACTATTTATGTATCTTATTTTGTTTGAGAAATATTGTATTTTATAAAAAGAAATATTATACATCTAATTATTCTAAATAATATTATTTTGTGTGAGATACATAAAACAGTAGTGATCAGTTGATACATATAATGATATATGCAATAAAGTTTGAAAACTATTGAATTTGATATATATTATGTATCATGCGCATATCAATTAATTTATACACAGTGCTTTAGCTACAGAACATTAAGGTTTATGTATCAAGTGTATTTATTGATATTGATACAATATTGTTTGGTAATTATTATGTATCAGATACATATAGTATGAATTTGAATTTACATATCATGCCTAAACAATTAGTGCATGATATATTATTATCTATGTATCTTATTTTGTTTGAGAAATACTATATTTTATTTTATTTTTAAAAACATTATACATGTAATTGTTCCAAATAGCATATTTTTTTGTGTGTGGTACATAACACAAAGTTTATGTATCAAGTACATTTATATTGAACACGATAAACACTAACCGAAGATTCAACAATATTAAAGTTATGTATCAATACCTTAAATATGAACATGATACATTGCATAAAATAAAAGGTATTGTAGCTGTGATATATCGGATCAGTGATAACGCTAAAAAGACTAATTTAAGAATCAAAATGAGTGAGATACATTGAAAGTAAACCAAAAAACTAAAAGATCGGACCAACGAAATGAAGTATATCAAGTTCGCCATTAAAAATTCCTGGAACCATTTCAAACGCACTCCAAGATGAACTATGTGCATTAGTAAAGTTTTTCCACCTCTCTTCTATAAAGAGACCGGGAGTAAAAGATTAGTTGAAAAAATAAAAAAAAATCAAAAAATCAAAAACTTAAGTGGTTGAAAGAAATCTACCTCTTGAATAACTTGAAATCTTTTATTGGAAAGAGAAAAGATTTGAAATTCAAAAATAGATTAATGAAAGTAACTGTGGAGAGATTTGTGGAGTGAAAAAAAGAAGGAAAATCATGGCTAGGAGATTTCAAATTAATGTATCCGAAAAAAAGAAAGATGAGAGCAAAAAGGGAATTTTTGATATTTTTTTAATGATAGGGAAAATAAGAAAATATGATAATAAATGATGTGTAGTTAGGTAATTTTTCCTTAATTTTTACAGTTAGCTTATGTTGCTTTATGTTTTCCTTTTCTTTTTATGAGCAGGGGGCTAAGGGTGTGCTTGGTATGAAGGAAAATGTTTTCCATGGAGAATGTTTTCCTAGAAAATGTTTTCCATGGAGAATGTTTTCCTAGAAAATGTTTTCCTGGAAAATAAGTAGATTTTTGACCTATTTTCTCATGTTTGGGTTGGGGAGTAGAAAAAATTTTCAGAAAATTTTTTTTAGTGTTTGATTTATGAATGAAAATTATTTTTGAGAAAATATCTCATTTTTTTACTAGAGAGTAGAAAATAATTTTTCAATTGAAATTGAAAATATTTTTAAAAATAAACTTAAATTATTATTTTTTTTTGGGAGGGGGATGGTGAGATGGGGTAAAAAAATAAAAATCTGAAATTGGAAAATATTTTTTAAAAATAAATTTTAATTTTTTTTTTTAGGGGTGGGGGCGAAAAAATCAAAATTTTAAATTGGAAATATTTTTTAAAAACAACTTTAATTATTTTTTTTGGGGGTGGTGGGGGGTAAGGGGGTGAAAATATAAAAATTGGAAATTGGAAATATTTTTTAAAAACAAACTTTAATTTAATTTTCTTTTGTGTGTGTGTTGGGGGGGAGGGGGGCTGGTAGTGGGGCTGGCCGGGGGGGGAGGGGTAGGGGTGGGGGTGAAAAAATAAAAAATTAAAATTGGAAATATTTTTGAAAATAAACTTTAATCTATTTTTATTTTTTAGAGGGGGAGCTGGTAGCTGGGGGGGGAGGGGTAGGGGTAAGATTATTTTTTTAAAAAAAAAAATAAGAAAAAAATATTATTTTAAATTTTTTTTAATTAAAAAATAACATTTACACACGTGGCGGGCGAGTGTGTACAAACACAACCAACTTGGGTGGCTGAACGTGCCACATCAGCACAAAAGGTGC